>QANZ01027752.1:45137-90485 GCA_003254925.1 Chamaecrista fasciculata | reverse complement strand
TGATAATAGGCCTAATAAATTGGAGGCTCTAAGGACCTGGACTAGTGGCGGTCAAGGTCCACTTAGGGGAAGCATTTGACCAGGAATGCCGGATAGTCCGACACCAGCCGAGAACGCCATAATCGGCCCAACAGTCCTTAAGGTCAACAAGACTTGGGCCGATGACGCCAAAAGCCCAATAAGGGGATCACCCAGTCATGGACGCCAAACCATCCAACATCGATCAAGAACGCCAACATTTAGGCGTCCACAAAGAATACATGCGAGAGAACGCCTCCACGACAACCAGGAGTCAGGTAGAAGTTAGAGGATACACGTCTCTCTCGTTATATACACCTTTGGCACAAATCTTAACTGCCAAATCAGTTAAGATCACGATCAGTTAAGGTTTTCCTGAGCATCTGCGTCAGGTCAGCAGAGTTGGTTAGGATCACAATCAGATATGGAGCAAAATCCGGAACCTATTAGATTATCCTTAACCAGTATAAAAGGGAAGCCCAGAACACTGGAAAAAGGTACGCACTATTGCTATTTGCACAAATTATTGCTCTCAAGCTTTTTACTGACTTAAGCATCGGAGGTGAATCGCAGGGCCACCCCTGTGCATTCATTTACTTGCAGGCGACTTTCGACCCAGAGTTGCTTCATCGAACCAGGTAATGCCCTCCGGCCAAAACCAGGTTCATCAATTCTAATTCATGTTAATATTTAGGTTAAGATCTGAAGCCAAGGCCAGTCATTATCAACAGTTGGTCTTTACCTTCCACGTCCAGTACTGTTTACTCATGGTCAATTATAGGACTTCATTATCTACAATTCGCTCCAAATCTAGTATCAAAATTTTGTTAGCACATTCATCCAAGGACGAGTCAATAGGAAAAATTTAAAATGTTGTATATAGGGAATTTTTCAAAAATGTTGATGATCTATATGAATTCATTGCACACTCTTCAAATGAAGATTCATCAAAGAAGACTAAGAATGTTGTTTATAAGGAAGTGTTCGAGAACGTTAAATAATTATATGCATGTATGTATTGATATGTAGATCAGTGTTGAAGCTTAGATGATAGATTGAAATAGAAGTTCTGTTATTAGCATAGTATTTTGTATATTTAATGAATAATGTTAATTATTTCACTTGAACTGTGCAAGAGGTAAGCAATATATTTCATCTATAGGTGTAAACTATAGGATTTAGTTTTGGGAAGGTTACCCGTGCAATTCATGGGTCAAAGCAATGGCTAAGCATAGTATTTTGTATATTCAATGAATAATGTTGAGTAGCTCTACTCAACTGTGCAAGGGCTAAGCAATGTGTTTCAACTGTAAGTATAAACTGTAAGATTCAATTTTAGCAAGGCTACCCGTGAAACGCATGGGTCGAAGTCTAGTATAATGAACATAAGAGTCAATCATCCAATGGGAAACAAAAAATCTTAAATCATTTTCTAATTAGAAAATATAGTAATTGACACCTTACAATTGCGTAGAATAGTATTAAGCACAGTTGAAAATTACAAAAACCAAATTTAAAATTGATTTTAAAAATATGAGATCACATTTGAAACATTTTAAAAAGATATGAGACTAAATTTGAGTCTATTTTATCCCACTTGGCCACCTCAGCTTTTGTTCTTCTCTAAGTCAGTTGTCCATGTCACACTCAACGGATAGAGATGGACGGAATTCAATGTGCTAATAACAGTGGAACCGTTCGCAAAGATATGAGAACAAAAGTATAAAAAAAAAAGATACATGACCAAAAGATAAGAGATCAAAATTACATTTTGTCCACAAATTAATGACCGATTCATTGTGTTTTTCAATTTGAGATTCTTTTTCTATCAACTTTATAATACATATTATTAGGTACGTAGAATTTGTAATTGATATTTGACTAAAATAAAAATAAAGGATAAAATCAATCAAAATATAAAACTTTGGAATTAAATCAACAATAAACAAATATTGGGTATGAAATCAAGAATTACTGTAACTTTTGAGGACAAAAATAATGTTTTTGCCTTTTTTTATCCAATCTTTCTTTCTAAGTTCTAATTTTGGCTTTGGCTTATCACGGTTTTTCTTAAAAAAAATTATAATATATTAGAATATATAGTATTAGTCAAATTATTAAATTATTAATTCAGTGATATTTTAAAAAATGATTCTAATTTTTATAAGAAAATATATTGTTAGTCAAGATGCATAAGGAAAATATACCAAGAGGGGGGGTAAATTAGTATTTAAAAACTTTTTCTAAGTTAAAAACAAGTTTTAACAGAGTTCCTTAAAACAGTTACTCAAAACAATCCCTCTAATATAAATTCCTCAGAACAATTCCTTCAAACAGTTTCTTTCAGAACAAAACTTCTTAGCAAAGACAGATAAGCTTAAGAGCACAGATATACTCAGATAAAGCAAACACTTAAGCAGATCAGATATATCAACAGATTGCTAATGAAAGAAAAATAATCCTTAACTCAAAAGATAAATGCGGAATATAAAGGAGAAATGATAAGGAATAAGACACAATAGATTTATACAGGTTCAGAATAAGGTACTAGTCCTCAACAAAGAACTTTCTCTTAAACCTACGTCCAGTCCCCAAACACAAAGTAAGGGATTTTATATTATTGCTGGGCAAACTAACCAAATTACAATTGGCACTCAACCACTCACGGATCACCACTAGGGTTTCACACTTTTACAGTTTCCCAAATCACAAGTCCTTACGAGTAACAATAAGGTTCCTCACAACAACTCCTCTTACAGTGCAACCACTCACGGATAACCACTATAGGGTTTTACAACAACCGAGGGCAGGTAACCTATTACCACTACGAGGTATACGATCGAATCAGACAATTACAAGAAGTGTATAGAAGGGGTTTTCTCACAAAGAGATAGGTTCACACATGCACAAAGGTGAAAGGTCACAAAGGCTAATCCCACAAAGGGTTCTCACAAAGAGTTTCGCACTTAGCAGCTTTAGCACTTAGCAATAGCTTGACACACAGTCTAACATCTTTAGCTTTCAAATACTCCAGCTTTTATACTAAAGCAGCTTCAGCTTGATATGAAAATTTTCTTCAGCCTTGAATACTCCAACGGCTAGGAACAGTAAGATCTTGAAGATAATCGTTTTGTCTTAGCCTTCTTCAGAGTCTTGACTGCATTTCCCGGTTGCTCATCTAGTATTTATGAAATATATACGTAGAGCATTGATCAGCAGGGTCAGAATATGAAAGTTTGAAAACTTTCATTAAGATAGTTCCTTGACCTGCGAAATAAGAGCAATTAGCATAAATCTTTTCCAAAAACAGATTTAGCAACTAAGAATAGCTTCAACGGTCAGGTTAAAACTTTCTTAATGTAAATAACACGAAGTTATTGATATGGAGTAAGTTCAACACTTTATTTAATACGAATGAATAAGCAACGCACACTCTTTGAAAACTTTCCTAAACAGTTCCTTCAATGAAAGCGATAATTGAGGAATAGGAATAACTCTGAGATTTCTTTCCTTCTTAAGATTGATTAACACATAATCACAGATTAAAACTTTCTTAATGTAAATAACACGAAGTTATTGATATGGAGTAAGTTCAACGCTTGATTTAATACGAATGAATAAGCAACGCACACTCTTTGAAAACTTTCCTAAACAGTTCCTTCAATGAAAGCGATACTTGAGGAATAGGAATAACTCTGAGATTTCTTTCCTACTTAAGATTGATTAACACATAATCACTGATCACGCACTTAATGAAATTCTGATTTTACTTAATATATGGTCTCTCAATTATGTCGTAATAAATAAAGAAATATCTCGAGACTTAAAGGATCTTTCAATTTAAAACTTCATTGATAATATAACAACATATCGACTAGGCAATATTAATTATAATATATTAACAAAGAATTTTTGGCAATTATCAAAACACATAAAATTAATTTAATCACAACAAAATAAATAAATTAACGTCAGCCTAATAACTATTTTATATTCTAGCCCTTAGTTAAATTAAAATAAACATATACAGAATCTATCCCAACAATCTCCCCCTTTTTGATAATGACAAAAATTCAAACAAGTTTGCATATCAAAAGGTTGAGGTCTATAAGGGATCAGAGTGCAAAAACACAACAAACAAAAACAGATTATATCTTCTAAACTGTCTATGTCTTGAAACTATTCCTATAAAGAGGTCCTATAGACAGGGTCTTTACACTAATCCTAGGCGATAAAACTTGATGATTTCTCCCCTATCAAAAACAAAATATGCACACATATAATGTAACTAACATAGAATATGTACAGAGCATATGATATGAAATAAAAAGACTAGGGTCAGAGAGAAATACCTTGAGTACAGAAAACATATATGAAACATATATACAAAGCATACATCAGGATTAACTATCAGGATCAGAGCAATATATAGAACATGAACATATATATCAGAGCAATATGACTTCTGAAAACCAATATAGGATCAGAGCTTATAGGATCAGAGCATAAATAGCATAAGCCATAAACATATTATAATCATATCAGACTTGATCCTTTCTAACTTAGAGAAATTTATAGCTAGCAAACTTGGTTCTTAATCTTTCTCCTCCTTTTGACATAATCAAAAAGGGTTCTTGCAGGAAGAATTAGCACAGAGCATATACAGATATAATTCGCAGGAGAGATATAAAACTTAAACATTCATAACATAATGAGCCTAAGGGCTCTCAAATATCCAGAACACAAAACCAAGGTTCAGAGCATGGAAACTTAGAAATATTATCCGGTACAATCATCCCAAAATAAAACTTAAACAAACTAAAAACAGAAAACATGAAAATATGAGATGGAATGCATGAGGAATGATGTTAAGGATGGGTGAAAGGTTTATGAGTGAGGATAGTTTATGGATAGATGTTGGATGGAGGATGGCTTATTATGGTCGAGGACGAATGGTTTGTAAAGGTACGACGAAGGTTGGTGAGACTTGGGCTGTGGATGATGGTGCTTAGAGTTTTAGAGGATTTAAACGTGAAAGGGTTTCACTTTCTCATCTTCGTCGCTGTCAGTCTCAAAGAACTCATACTCAACGAGTCCTTGATGAGCAATTTTGAGCTTATTCCATATTTCCTCAGCAGTTCTGCACTTGGATACTCGTTCTAGTTCATCAATGTTCAAAGCACAATGCAGATAGTAGATAGCTCTAGCATTGAGCTCTCTCTTAGTGTATTCTTCTTTGTTCCATGCTTTTGAATCTCCAGTGATCTTCTTCATTTCCAGTGGTCCTTTTCTGATTATCTGCGAGACTCGTTCATCTGTTGCCTTGAGGAACCAAATCATTTTGATCTTCCAGGAGGCATAGTTGGTACCGTCAAAGTAGGGAGGAACATCCACAGGATAACATATCTTCTCAGATGAATTGGCATTACAGGAATTTGATACGTTGTTTTCCATAGGATCCATGAGGGATGAATAAGAAAACTTATTTAGGACGGAATGGGAGAGGTGTATAGCAAAGGATGAGGTAGGATAAAGGTTGAACGATGGATGATGTGAGATGCAAATGATCATGACAATCACGTAACTAATAAAGAGTTGAGGAGAAAATCGAATGAGGAAAAGTTTTGTGAATAAGGAAGTAAAGATACAAGATTGATCTTGATTATCAATTTCTTAGAAACAAATCCTTCCTTTTTCGAAGAAATCCTTCTCTTTAATGCAAGCAATCAATCACATATTCAATCATCAATCATATATTTAATCATACACGAGATTACTAATTAAGCTACTCATGCGATCTAATCACTCATATATAAGATTAATAATCAGCAAGCTAATCACATCTTTATATAGTCACTGATAAAATTGACTGAAATACATTCCTACTAACACATCATCATGAATCAAATATCATCATCATGAATCACACAAATTTCATAAACATGTATACATATTCAACTCAAGCACTAGACACATAGTCATGCTTATTCTTAAAACAATAAAACATCACTTATCACATATATTATCATACTTTACGTATATCACATGCTCATTCTAGAAACATTGTCTATTATTACAAGCTAACCACAAATATGAAGCAAAGACAAATAATCATGCAGTCTTAATCACACGAACAAAAATTAATTTCACATTCAATCATGCAATTGACAATTTAACGTTCACATATAATCATATACCAGTTATCTTCACACAAATTAAAAATAAATCACATGCAATCATTCCAAAAATAAATAAAAATCACATAATCATACATATCACATGCATATTGAAATAAAATCAGCACACTTAATCACAAAATGAAACATCACACATTCAAACCAAAATCAAACAATCAATCAGAGCAAAAATAAATTTAAATAAATACATGTTACCGTTATTCACAGTTCTTATGAGGATCTGTTTTCAGATATCTTCCAGCATTCCTAGCTCTCTTCTTATTTTGAAGAAGCTTTCATTTGGCAAAGGCTTTGTCATTATGTCCGCCAATTGATTTTTAGTAGGAACGAATTCTAGCTCAATGTTTCCTTTGAGAACATGATCTCTTAGGAAATGATGTCTGATCTCAATGTGTTTGGTCTTTGAATGTTGTACATGATTCCTTGAAATATTGATAGCGCTTGTGTTGTTACATTTGATAGGAACCTTCTCAAAATTTAGACCAATATCTTCGAGTTGTTGTATCATCCATAGGATTTGTGCACAGCAACTACCAGCAGAGATGTATTCATATTCAGCTGTTGATAATGCAACTGAGGTTTGCTTCTTACTAAACCAGGATATCAAACAATGTCCAAGGAATTGACAAGTTCTTGAGGTACTATTCCTGTCTAGCTTACATCTAGCAAAATCAGCATCAGAATATCCCAATAAATCACAGTTATTCTCCTTAGGATACCATAAGCCATATTTCTCAGTTCCTATAAGGTACTTAAGAATTCTCTTCACAGCTGTTATATGAGATTCCTTAGGATCACTTTGGAATCTTGCACATAAGCACACAGAGAACATAATATCTGGTCTACTTGTAGTAAGATACAACAAAGAACCAATCATACCTCGATATACCTTTTGATCAACACTTTTACCTTGAGGATCTCTATCGAGTTTGATTGAGGAACTCATAGGAGTAGATGCTTCTTTAACATTTGTCATACCATATTTCTTCAAGAGTTCCTTGGTGTACTATGTCTGAGATATGAATATGCCTTCTTTACTTTGCCTTACTTGAAGTCCAAGGAAGAAACTCATTTCTCCCATCATGCTCATCTCAAACTCATTGGTCATAACTTTTGAAAATTCCTTGCATAGAGACTCATTAGTAGAACCAAAGATAATATCATCAACATAAATCTGTACAATCAAAATATCATCTTTATTGTTCTTCACAAACAGGGTAGTATTAGTAGTTCCTTTAAGGAATCCCAGATCTGTAAGGAATCCACTTAATCTGTCATACCAAGCTCTAGGAGCTTGTTTCAAACCATATAGAGCTTTATGCAATTTATTAACATGATTAGGCTTATCAGCATTCTCAAAACCAGGGGGTTGGTTCACATATACTAGCTCATTAATATATTCATTCAAAAATGCACCTTTCACATCCATTTGATGATATAGCTTGAAATCTTTATAACATGCAAATGCAAGCAGCACACAAATGGATTCTAATCTAGCAACAGGAGCAAACGTCTCACCATAATCAATACCTTCAACTTGTGAATAACCTTGCGCAACTAACCTTGCTTTGTTCCTTACCACATTTCCTTGCTCATCCAGTTTGTTCCTGAAGACCCATTTTGTTCCTATGACTGATTGGTCCTTAGGAGCTGGAACTAGGGTCCATACTTCATTTCTTTCAAACTGGTTCAACTCCTCTTGCATAGCAATGATCCAGGAGTCATCTGTCAAGGCTTCCTCGATGACTTTGGGTTCAACTTGAGAAACAAACGCCATATGATTCATACTTCTGTTTGAGCGTGTTCTCACACCATCGTTCAAGTCTCCTATAAGGAACTGTTGTGGATAGTTCCTTGAACCTTTCCATTCACGTGGTACTTTTCTCACTTTAGAGGCTTCTCCCTGTTTATCTTCTTGAGGAGCAATACCTGCATCAGGGTTAGTATCAAGAGAGGTAGAAGGGATAGGATCATTAACCTTATTTTCTTGGACTATTACTGTTTGTCGCACATACTACGGGAAGCCTTCACTTTGAACACAAAATATTTCATTTTCAAATGGTATTTCTATAAAATCATTCTCCTATGAGATTACTATTGTTAAAACAACTTTTTTTTTAAAGCTTAATTTTCAGTGTCTCTAAAAGTTGAAAGGAAGGAAATTTATATTTTCAACATCAAGATGCTTTACTCAATTTTCAAAATCCTCCTAAGTTTTCCTCTCATTCGACTTCCTCATAAGTTTTCCTCTCATTCGATAGTCCTAAAGGATTTTTAACCTCAAATTCCTTACGAACTTTAAATCTTTGAATGATCTTAAATACATTTGATTCTTGCAAAAAGTTCTAAAGAATACGTCATAACGGATTTTCTATTCTCAAACTTTATTCTAACAAACTTTAAACTCTTGACACTTTCTTTTGCACACTTTATTTCCGTTCCAATATATCTTTAAAACATGTTTTCATAAGATTCTTTAACTTAATGTGATTACCTAAATCCTTGTTTGTTTCTATATTTTACTTACAAAAGTTACTTTTGTCAAGAACTGCTTTCTTACATGTTTTATACCCAAACTTCGTTCAAGTAAAACCAACTTTCGTTACTCTTTTCAACAAGTTGATAGGCTTTACCTTTTGAAATTAATTTAAAGATACTTATATCCTTATGAAGCTTATTCATATGATTCCAAGACAAATGTTGTTTCTTATTTTCTTTTTCTAGTTTAGAAGATTATAAGTTGTCTGTCATTATGCTATCTTTGACTTCATACTCTTGTGCATTTAAATTACTATCTATGCTGAGTTGTTGTAATTAGATGTATGCCAATATATGTTTTACATTGTTATATTCGCTGGTTTTGGTTGGTTACCCCTTCTCCCTACGTGGTGGTGCCCTACACCACGACTGGGATGGGTTAGCCGCTCACTGAGTTTCGACTCACCCCACGTTTAACATTTTTCAAATACAGGTGCATGTTAAGTGTCAACTTCTGTTCCGAGAGGGAGTTATTTAGAATCTCACGTCATCATTCGTGTGGGTATTTTATTCACTGAATAGGATGGTGTTAAAATTCTAGAATGTCAGCTCCACTAGTACTTAGGGAGGGGATTCAGGGATTTATTCAATATTTTGTATGACTCACTAATGCCATAGTTCAATTTGGCACTGTATCTTTATTTGATACTTTGTGACAGTGTTTACATTGATAGATGATATTCTAAATTGATAGATTGACGGAAATGTGCAAGTGAACGATGAATTATGTATGTCCAAGTATTGTTTATTATAATCGTGCATAAAGTGAATTAACATGTTGTTATTGTGTTTTTGATATGGAATGATTGTGGGTAGGCTTACGACATGGGATAGACCCATGTTCGTGCCGGTCACGTGCTTCTTTCTAGGGGGGGTCGTGACAAGTTTGGAATAGTGTAAAATGTCATTGAACATTCTCATTTTATTCCTAGTGGGGGACAACCTCTAAATTATACATTGGATGAGTTGATCTCATCAAAATCTATTAAGATTAGCCATGGGAAGTGGAATTATGAAACAAAGATGGAAGGTTATACAAAAGCGAAATTCTTATACCAGGTAAAGGATTGAAAAAATAGAGAAGATGAGTGTAACATCCTTATCAAATTTAAGGACATGACATATATTACAGAATAAAATCTTGAGATACATGGCCCTCTTTAATACAAATTGACGAAGATATACCAACTTTAACAATCATACAAGAGGCTCCAGTTCCAAAATAGCCAACAGGGCCCAATGCAATACTCCAACTTACTAAAATTACAACCAAAATTCACAAATAGGCTTCCATCTCGAACGCCCCAACTAAAGTTCTACACAGAAAAAAATAATTTGTTTCGTAGGGTGAGAATAACATTCTCAATAGGGTTATAATCATTCTACTTTAAACACAGTCTTCAACGAAACAAGACTTCACATAATGTTTACCCCAAGCAACATGAAATATCATAATGGTAAACATATCTAATAAGATCATCTTTTTAAAACTTTAACATATTAGCTGGTTGTGACCGCGTGTTACCCGAAACCGTGATACCTCAGGGTATAACCAGCAATCCAAACTATCAAGATTAAACAATAATATCATACAGCTAGTCGTGACACCGTGTCACCCACAATCGTGATACTTCAAGGTATAACCAGCAACCCAAACTATTTAAATTAACAATAATACCATACAGCTGGTCGTGATCACGTGTCACCCACAACCGTGATATCTCAAAGTATAACTAGCAATCCAACATGACATGGTCATACAACAATGGTCATCTAGACCTAGGCTTCCAGGACATCTCCTGTTGTGCGCACATACCAATCAGCCTGTCACCTATGGAATCTACACTTAGGTCAACTATGGAATCCACCGTAGTCATTACTTAAATACTCAATGCGAATAAACGGGGAGAGCCTCCACCCTCAAGGAGTCATGAAAAATCACAATACAATACATTACATTCCATAAATTCTTCTTGTTTATCACATAAATTTCTAATAAAATACATTTTCATTTCCATTACTTTTCAATATATAATTCCATATCTCATAAGATAATTCAATTCCCAAATCATTTGTACACAATAAAGCTTCATACTTTTAAGGAAATACACTTCTAAAAGGACTATTCAGTAATTTTCCCAAAAATTCAAAAAAGAACCATTTTGCAATTTGATCTAAAACACTCAAATTACAACCCAATTTCTTCCCAGCAAAGAAGAATAAAATCCAGTAAATCATCAACAATAAACATCAGTTAACACACTTTTCTCATAATTTCAGAAATTTTCAAGAAACTATATAAATTCTAAAACTTGAATTCATGAAACCCTCACAATGTTTCAAAAAATCAACCACCATCAAAACACTGTTTTTGCACTTTTCCCATTTAGGGCGTCAATTTTGTAGCCTCTTTTCTCTCCATCTAGCCATCTGATCTTCACATAAAGACCATAGTTGAATTCGCCTATTCTAAAGCTTCAAAACAACTAGTAGATCACGACAATCGAACCACCGGATGTGGAGATATCCTCCTTTCTTCCTCCTCTATCATCCTTCGTCTCTCACCTCTCTATTTTTCTGAAATTTCATATGAACAGCCCGATTCTTCCTCTTCTCCTTCTCTTATATTTCTACTTTTATTAACTGTGGGGAAAACTATATTTCTTCCCCCCAATCTTTCTAATTTCTCTTTTTAAACTCCTCCACTCCTATTTTTCTTTACAATCTAATCCCTCAAAGTTTTTAATTAATTTAATGCCTTTGCCCCATACATTAATTACATTTACCTAAAGTTACGATAACATTTAGGTTTTGCAGTTTAGTCCTTCATCCTCCTAATAACTCTAATTATTTATTTATTTACACTTTAACCCTCTTTCACATCATAACTTGTCTACTCCTCTTATTCTCTATTCTTCCACCAAGGTCTCATTTTAGGCGTTTAATTAACATCTTTCTAGCAACTATACACAAATGACCATATTATAGTTTACACCAACATTTTAAACAAAATTAAATCCGGGGTTGTTACACTCCCACCCCCTTAAAAAGAATTTTGTCCGCAAAATTCAGACATCAAACAAGCAAGAGGAACAATAATCATGCATCATCACTCAACAAATCTTATTTATATATAAATTAAAAATTGTTAAGGCCAGCACATTCTTATTCGAACCTCAATCAGTTAGATCATATAAAATTCTACTCATAAGCTAGAATGACATATATATATATATATTAAAATTCAGACCATTTGGAGCTCAGCCCCACCCATGGTTCGAATTAACACTTTATTTAAAACCTGACATACCCAACAATGAAGTTTACGATTTTAAGGTTATACTCATCCACCCACACACATAATACATATATGAAAAAATTTGCATTTTCATTCTTTATCCCATCACAAGCTTTCTTATTTAATAACATCATGATTGATCCATGACCATGAGGATCTTCGAACAATAAAACATTAAAATAAGGTAGAGTAGACTTTGGATTAAAAAATCTTGAAGAAAGATTTATTTTATCATGTCATTTGCAATGCAAGCTTCTGCTTATGCTTCTTGGCACAATTATCATACAGATTTGAACGAAAGGCCCACCCATGTAAGGAGCAAAAGTAAAACACAATATAAAATTCTGCACAATAAAAAAAAATAAAACAAGATGGAGTTTCCAACCTACTTAGAACCTAGCTCTAATGAAAAGCCAAGACTTCGTATGTTACAACAATGGTGGATATTAATGATTTGGCGACAAAATGTTACAAACATACAAAGGAGAAACACAACCACTAAAATTGCATGAGAAAATAAAACAGTATGAGTTATAGGGGAAAGGTCTAAATGAGCATGACAGTAAATTAAGACAATAAAACACTTGAAGAATTTGATATACAAATCCAAGGTGGGCCTAATTATACATAAAATATGTCTATCCAACCACCTAAACTCATTAGAAATATAAACAAAACACATCTGGGTTGCTATAGGCAGTTAAAATGTACATATAAAAATACAAGATGAATGACTCAACGAGATGCCCAAAACGTGATTAAACCAGATTATGATTTTTGACAGCAAAATGACAAGTAGATACTGAACAAACTCACAGTATAAAGAAGATAAAATGTAAAATGAAAACTCTGTGATTTCATTAATGAACTGATAGATATTTATACACTCACTAATGACTAAACTGAATACAACAGAAAACTATTTACACCAGAAACTAATAACAAACTAAAACTAATTTCTAACAAATATACCAACTCATGCCAACTCAGCTGCCACATATACACTACTCTCTATAGCCCCCCCTCAAGCTGGAGACTGATGAAAGTCAGACAGGCCCAGCTTGGAGACAATAGCAGAAAAAGGGACACTCCCCAAAGGCTTAGTAAAAATATCTGCCAACTGATTTGCAGAAGTAACATGCTGTGGTGAAACGAACCCAAGCTTGTATTGATCTCTCACTAGATGACAATCAATTTCAAGATGCTTTGTACGCTCGTGAAAAACAGGATTGGCTACTATATGCAAAGCAGCCTGATTATCACAGAAAAGAGGAATTGAATCAGATAATTTCACTGAAAAATCAGCAAGCAAGTAAGACAGCCACTTCAATTCACAAACTGTAGATGCAAGACTTCGGTATTCAGCCTCAGCTGAACTGCGAGAAACAGTGGTCTGCTTCTTAGTTTTCCAAGAAACTAAACAACCACCAATAAAAATACAGTAACCTGTAAGGGATCTGCGAGTTAGGGGACAAGCTCCCCAGTCAGCATCACAATAAGCAACTACTTTCATATCATGACCAGCAGGAAAAAATAGACCTTGAGCAGGATTGTTCTTCAAAAATCTCAAAATATGTAAAGCAGCTTCCCAATGATGTTCATAAGGCTGCTGCATAAACTGACTTAATGATTGTGTAGCATATGCAATTTCAGGTCTGGTGAAACCAAGATAAAGAAGTCTACCAATAAGCCTGCGAAATTTCTCAGGATCTTTGAACAATACACCCTTATTTAACAAGTGGTGATTAGATTTAACCATAGGAGTAGCAACAGGTTTAGCACCTGATAATCCTGCATCAGAAATCAAATCAAGCACATACTTTCGTTGGTTTATATAAATTCCCTGAGGAGAACGAGCAATTTCCAAACCAAGAAAATACCGAGCAACACCAAGATCTTTAATGGTGAATTCAGCATCAAGAAATTTCTTCACTTCAGTAATAAGAGGCAAACTATCACTAGCAACCAAAATATCATCCACGTATACTAGCAGGGAGATAAAACCATGAGCAGTTTTTTTTATAAACAAACAACTATCATTCTTTGATTGCAAAAAACCAAAAGAAGTAAGTTTTTGTGTCAAAGCAATGTTCCACTGTCTAGAAGCCTGCTTAAGACCATATAAACTTCGTGTAAGCTTGCAAACTTGACCCTTATCAGCCTTAGAATACCCTGGAGGAGGAGTCATGTATACTTCTTCATCCAAATAACCATGAAGAAATGCATTATTAACATCCAATTGATGTAATAACCATCCTTTAGCAGCTGCCAAAGCAAAGAAAGTTCTAACTGTAACAGATTTTGCCACGGGAGAGTAACTATCAGAAAAATCAACACCCTCAACCTGATTATAACCCTTAGCTACTAAACGTGCCTTGTATCTCTCAATACTACCATCAGCTTTTAACTTTGTCTTATATACCCACTTACACCCAATTGCTTTCTTGTGAGGAGGAAGATCAACAACAGACCAAGTATTATTTCGTTCAAGAGCATCAATCTCAAGTTGCATAGCTGCCTGCCATTCAGGAATACCTTTTGCTTCACTATATGAATGAGGTTCTTTGATTTGAGTAACATTACCCAAAAAACTGATATAAGAATTAGAAAAACAAGAAGGAACAACATAAGGAAAAGCAGGTGGAGTATGTGAAGAGGAAGTGGGGACAGAACAAGTGACATACTCATTATGCCATTTGGGAGGATTTTTAATTCGAGTACTTCTTCTAGGTGCAGAAGAAAGCAAAGAATCTGCAGAACTAGAAGAAGATGGAGAAGAAGAAGAAAGCGAAGATTCTGTAGTGGGTAAAGAAGAAGAAGATGAAGTAGACAAAGGAATAGGATCATCAGAACAAGAAAAATCCCCAGATGATGGAAACAAAGTCAATCTGGGAGGAGAAGAAACTACTTGTTGTTGTTTAAAAGGAAAAATATCTTCATAAAAAATAACATCCCTAGAAACAATAACTTGCTGTGTGTCTAGGAGAAAAATCTTGTAAGCTTTCTGACCAGGAGGATATCCAACAAAAATACCTTTAAAAGCTCTAGGCTCAAATTTGGACTTATGAGGATGAGTATTAGCAGCATAACACAAGCAACCAAACACTTTTAAGTATGAATAAGATGGATATGAACCAGTTAAAACCTCAAAAGGTGATTTCCAACCAAGTATTTGAGTAGGCAACTTGTTTATGATAAATGTAGCAGCTAACATAGCCTCCCCCCAAAATTTAGTAGATACACCAGAATTAAACAACAAAGCTCGAGCTACCTGAGCAAGATGTCGATGCTTCCGTTCAACTAAACCATTCTGCTGAGGGGTATACACACAACTTTTCTGATGCACAACACCAAGAGACTTAAACAAAGATTGACACTGAGTGCTCAAAAACTCAAGACCATTATCTGTTCTGATAGTTTTAACAGTTGTCTTAAACTGATTTTCAACATATTTAAAAAAATCAGTTAAAAGAGAAACTGTCTGAGACTTAACACGCATCAAGAAAGTCCAAGTAGATCGAGAAAAATCATCCACTATAGTCAAAATATAACTAGCACCAGACAAAGATAACTCTCGATAAGGCCCCCAAATATCCACATGTATCAATTCAAAAACATGAGTAGTATTAGTAACACTGACTGGAAAGGACAAACGTGTCTGTTTAGCAGCATGACAGACATCACAAGGTTTATGAGACTGAGCAGGAAAAGGCAAATGACTAAGTACAGTAGATGAAGGATGTCCTAAACGATCATGCCACAAAGAATCCTTAGGACTAGACATTATTTCTTTAAGAAAAACATTACAACAGGAATCAAATTGTGCAGGAATGGAATCAACTATAGGAGAGTCCAACAAGAACAAATGCTGATCCATTCGAGCAACTGCAACAACTTTCTGGTTACTCTGGTCCTGCACAAGACAATGAGTCTTGTGAAAAATGACTTGAAAATCAGAATCATGTAGCAAACGACTAACTGAGATGAGATTGAAATGAAAATCCGGAACAAAAAGAACATTCTTCAATGTCAAAGATTCAGAAAGTATAGCATCACCAATGAGAGTAACCAATTTCAAAGTACCATCAGGTAATTGGACTGTTCGTTTATCTGGAGGCTTTTTCAAGTTAGAAAGTAAAGAAGATATACCACAAACATGATTAGACGCTCCGGAGTCAAGAATCCACTTTAAACTAGGATTATCAGAAGAATTAGAAGCCGAAGTACCTGCAAAATCGGCAAAGTATGCTGCAGATATAGGATTCTCCTCAATAGCAGACTTAGAGGATTTCATATATTTCTGCATTTCCTTCTGAAACATCTCAGAGAAGGAATTAGTAGAAAAAGATACATCCGAAGAATCAGACGGAACCACAGCATGAGCAGAAGCTTTTTTATCTTTTTGTTTGTCAAACCACTCTGGAATACCATGTTTTTTAAAACAAGATTCTTCCAAATGACCTTGACGATGACAGAAATTACAATAACGGTCCTCCTTTTTAAAACTATCTTTCTTTTTAGTAAAATTCTTCTGAAAAGAATTAGAAGATTTTGACAGTAAGGCACTCGCCTCAACAGGAGAAGAATGAGACACAGATGTGCGTTGTTGATTAGCAACAAGAGCCACCATAGAATACACTTTATCAATAGATGGAAAAGGATCTAACAGCAAAATATTATTCACAGTTTGATCATAAGACGAATCAAGTCCCATCAAAAAATCCATAACTGCATCAGATGAAGAATTACTCTCAAGTGTAGAAAACGCACCACATGAACAGCCACAAACACAACGCGGCACAGGTTGCATACAATAGAGCTCATCACGTACCTTCTTGAGCTTATTGGAGTACAAAGGCAAAGAATCAGTACCTTGAGTCATCCTATGAACCTCTTTTCGAAGCTGAAAAATCCGCACTCGATCAGAGCCACCAAATTTCTCTTCCAATTCTTTCCACAGAGCACGAGCAGAAGGAGTATAGATGTATGCTTCAGCTACATCCTTAGTCATAGAGTTTAATAACCAGGACACAACCATTGAATCAACGAGCGACCATTGAATATAGGAACTGGAAGTAGAATCAGTAGGACGCGAACAAGAACCATCAAGAAAACAAAGTTTATTTTTAGCGTGAAGTGCGATTTGAACTGAGCGACGCCAGAGCAAGTAATTGGTTAGGGTAAGATGAATAGCAACAAGCTGAAGACCAGGATTATCAGAAGGATGAAGGTAAAGAGGATCAGTACGATATTTGGCTTCATCCGGAACGGAAGAAGTAGGAGTAGAAACAGAGGAAGCGGAAGACAAGGAAGAAGACGAAGCCATGGATTTTGGATCTAGATCTCTGATACCATGAACAAACTCACAGTATAAAGAAGATAAAATGTAAAATGAAAACTCTGTGATTTCATTAATGAACTGATAGATATTTATACACTCACTAATGACTAAACTGAATACAACAGAAAACTATTTACACCAGAAACTAATAACAAACTAAAACTAATTTCTAACAAATATACCAACTCATGCCAACTCAGCTGCCACATATACACTACTCTCTATAGATACATGAAAAATGACTTTAGATCATGTCTAAAACATCACTGAAACAAAATGTACCCAGCCAACAATTTTAGACAATGAAATAGCATGTGTGAACATATGCAAGTGTTGGGAGACATGCTAAAAATGCGGCCATAGCAGAATGGTCATTTTATAGAGTGAGATGCAAGTTAAAGTACATGAAAAAGGGCTTTTAAAACATGCCTAAAATCCTACTAAATCAAGACATACTTGAGACATAAAAAACACACAGAATATTATTAAAGTAGGACATACCTTTAGGCCGGACAATGAAAATGTATATGTGGAATACATGGGAAGTAAATTATGACCATACCCAACGCATAATTATAGGATACAAAACGATTAACACATCCCAAGATAGACTTGGAGCTTTATAGGTAATCCTAGGATGCCACAAGAGAGAAAAAGGCTATATATTTCTATTCATTCAAGAATTTCATTGATCAATTCGCAGGCTTAAACAACGACATACTAGAATACTTGGTGGATGAACCAACCAACATCAAACAAAATCTTAAAGACTAGATTCATGAAATCCAAGAAATATAGACAAAACTAGAAATCATGGCAACAAGAACAAAAGTCATTGAAGGCTATGACATTCATGGGAAAATTTTACACAGAAACACCAACTACTATCATCAACATTTCTCATGAATTAAAAGAGGTATGTGTAAATGACATACTAAAAAATAAACGTACATGGCTTCCATCTGCCCTAATTCTATTTTATTCACTTAGATAAATTTTAATGTAATTGTTGTCTCCATATCTGAAGTTTATACATATACTTAAGCTAAAGTCATTTACATTCATAAGTGCACAATTTCTTTTCACAGATTTACATTAATTAAAATTTACTATAACTAACAACTTCGACACCCTTTAAAAATTTTAACACTGCGATAGGACTCAAAAAACTTACAAATATCATTTTATTGAAAACATTTATTGTGGCATTTAGACTTTTACCATTCGTACACTTTATAGAACTCCAAGAAAACTGTAAATTTAAATCACCACTCACATGATTTTTTTTTTTTGCACAAATTTGACAACAAATGCAATAACATGATAGTCTTATAAAATTTCTCTTAATCATCAAACACCATCTATCATTTATAGTAATTAAAGCATAGTTACTGAAAAACCACTTCAACAAAGAACACACAACATCATGTTTCACCCAATAAAGGCATTTAGCATGCATTAACATTTTTGAACCATTCCCAAATATTCACAATCATTAAATTCCAAGTACACTTGTGTCCCTCTTCACACATATGCATAGTACATTTCAATTCCTCAATCATATTTAAGTACTCTCCATACATGCAATGTTAAGGTCAACAATTATGCTTCCCAGAAGCTTTGCATAACACTTCCATTGTAAAAGAAATTTGGAGGTATGAATCCATTTCCAAACCTAAGCCCAACAAGAATGAATAAAATGACCCAAGTATATATGTATCCACACACTAATCAATTTTCACCTTCAAATCAAGAAGGGACCCAGTTTAGACCTCTAATGCCACTAACTTCTCTCATCATGTGTTCATATCAAACTCCAATTCCTACAACTCTTCTTTCAAAAGAAAAGCATATTTTTTAGACACAATTTTTATTACCACCATCCAAAGCGATAATAAATCCATTAACCACTACATTAAGTAAAACAAGGATTCATAAAAATCATGGTTTGAAACATTCAAATGATTGAAAAGATCAAATTTTACAAACCCACAAAACACTAATTTTCAACCCTCAATATGGATATTCTCAATTTAGTAGACATAAGTCATACTTTGTTACTGTGACAAAGTTACACATACTTCACCAAAACTCAAGTAGTAATCCAGCTTATTAGATACAACACAATTTTACATTTATGATTTCAAATGAGCAACATGTCATCAGAACAAAATACCCTTATTTACCCATTAGTCACATAAGACTTCACTTTGGTAGCAAAA
The DNA here is from genome assembly GCA_003254925.1 of Chamaecrista fasciculata. NCBI lineage: Eukaryota > Viridiplantae > Streptophyta > Magnoliopsida > Fabales > Fabaceae > Chamaecrista > Chamaecrista fasciculata. The sequence continues at coordinate 70,871 of QANZ01027752.1, read as the reverse complement.
CTTTACCATTCTCGCATTAAACTCACAAAGAGAGACAGTTGTTAACAAAACATAGTGTATCTCACTTCAAAGCACTAACTCATAAAACAGATTTCCACTACGCTCCCGCTCACTAATTGCTTGAGCCACAAGCCCAAGAGGGACCTTCATAACTTGCAACTAGTTCCCAACTCTACAAAACTCAAGGGGCCAATGTTCCCCACTACCAATAACCCAATCACTTTTATTAAAAAGGATGCTAAAGAGGTGATCAATCTCATTAGCATAAAATTTAATCTGAGTAATTCCAATCACTAGGAGAGTCACACGGTCCTTATATCACACCTAAAGTGTTCCTTGAATCAAACAGTGTCCTAAGTCCAACCACTAACTAGGCTCAACGGTGACAAAAGAACACCTTGTTCAAGGTTATTCTACCTATGACTCCATAAACTACAGGGCTGATCAGAAACATTTGCTCTGACACCAAAATGTAACATCCTTATCAAATTTAAGGACCTGACTTATATTACAGAATAAACTCTTGAGATACATGGCCCTTTTTAATACAAATCGACAAAGATACACAGACTTTAACAATCATACAGGAGGCTCCACCTCAAAAATAGCCACACAGGGCCAAATGCAATACTCCAACTTAATAAAATTACAACCAAAATTCACAAAAAGGCTTCCATCTCGAATGCCCCAATGAAAGTCCTGCACAACAAAAACTGATTTGTTTCATAGGGTGAGAATAACATTCTCAATAGGGTTATAATCATTCTACTTTAAACACATTCCTCAACAAAACAAGACTTCACATAATGTTTACCCCAAGCAACATGAAATATGATAACAATAAACGTAAGCAATGAGACTAAACTCTTCCACTCCTATTTTCCTTTACAATCTAATCCTTCAAAGTTTTTTATTAATTCAATGCCTTTGCCCATACATTAATTACATTTACCTAAAGTTACGATAACTTTTAGGTTTTACAGTTTAGTCCTTCCTCCTTCTAATAACTTTAAGGTTTTACATATTAACCCTCTTTCGTATCATAACTTGTCTACTCCTCCTATTCTCTATAATTAAGTTTCTTCCACCAAGGTCCCATTTTAGGCGTTTAATTAACATATTTATAGCAACTATACACAAATGACAATACTATAGCTTACACCAACGTTTTAAACAAAATTAAATTCGAGGTTGGAAGAAAATGTTCCTTACCTTCACTTCGCAGGGAATGTCCAAAATGGATAAGGGTATAAGCTCAATGTAAATAAGTTGAGGATTCTAAAGGATCCAAATGCCAACTGTAAAACCCATAGCATCCACCTTTACAAAATCTTCAAAGCCAAGAGAGGAGACAATCCTAAGATTTCTTTCACCACTAACCTTATTTTCTCTCAAAATGATAACACCTAGATGAAGAGAAGCAACAAGATTACAAAAGAGAACATGTGAAGTTAGTTCTAGTATCACCTCTAACGTCCAAAGCAATGATATTAACGGTTAATTAATGAGTTAGAGAGTAGGGGAGTGACTGGAGGTGAAGAAGGGTTCATGGTATGGTATGTTCCAGTGATTGTGTTCATGAAAGAAGACATAAAGAGTGAGAGATGGTAGTTAAGAGTATTGATTACGAGGCTTAGAGGGCATGCAAGACTTGCTCCCTTTTTTTTTAGTGAGGTGGATCAAAGATTGAGATGGGAGTGCTTAGATTTGGTGGTAGGTTCTGGTTTGTTCTTAAAATGGGGAGATAGAGATAGTGGATCAATAGAGTTTATTGTAAGTTTCTTAGATACAGATTTTGAGGTGTTGAGAGAAGTGGTAACCATTTGAAGCTTAGTGGCATTCTAAGGGTTCAATGAACATGTCTAATATAATATAGCTATCTCACTCTTAGTTATTTCGTTGTTGCTCTAACTTGGTGATTTCTTGTGGATTTGAGGTTGGCATAGATGGAGGTTGCACAAATAATGTATCCAAGATCAGTTGTTGGAGAAGAGCACCGATAAGTCTTATCCATATCAAGGTTTTGTGAATGGAAGGAGTTGGGTGTTGGAGATAAGAATTATAGAGGTTTGCTAGAAGGTTTTTTCTTTGGTTTAGGGATCTTCAGTTTTTTTGTGAACATTTGTATGGGCTTTGACAAGCATATTGGGTTATGTTGTTGTGTGTTGGATTTGGGAGGTTTCATGGAGTAGCAAACAAGGTAGAGGTACTTATGTTTTTCAAGCTTCTTATTTGCTCGGTCTTACTGGAAGCTAGTAATTTAAAAATATGGTTTAGGATATCCCAAAGTATTGTTGGGTCATAAGAAGGAGTAAGGGTAGAGGGTTTAGGAGAGGATTGAGTTGTAAGGAGTTGGCAAGGGTAGAAGGTGATAGAATGTCCAATATTATGTCCAAAGTTTAGAGTTTAATTTTTTTGAGTTAAGAGTGGAAGGTTTTGGGAGGGGAGCATCAAGATTAGGTCGTAGGGATGTGAAAAGAGGTTAGGTTCAAGGGAGCAGAAGGCTGATGTGATGGAGAGGGAATTTAAGATGCACCTTATTTATATGGGAAATTGAGAAGAGTTTAGAAGGGAAAATTTTATTTTGGTTTAAGTGCACTTTTGGTCCCATAACTATGACAAAGGTTTCATTTTGGTCTCATAACTTTTTCTGTTGCAATTTTGGTCTCATAACTATGACAAAGGTTTCATTTTGGTCCCATAACTTTTTTTGTTGCAATTTTGGTCTCATAACTTCTCAAAAGGTTCCACCTTTAGTCCCTTGGTGAATTCCATCCATATTTAGCCGTTAAGTATGACGTGGCATAGTGACTAGGATCATGATGTGACAAAATAAGATGAAATGGACTGAAATAGGATCTATATGCAACATATTAAAACTTATCTATACCCAACCACAATATATACAAAGAGTGGTACTTCCTCTTCCTTGTCAGCCCAATGGGACTTCCTCTTCCTCGTTCCGCTTCCCGAGATTTGCCGTCGCCGCCGCTTTGGTTGTTCGACTCTGGCTGAGGATTCCATCGACTTCGTCGGTGCCTTCTACTTGAAGTCTCTTCTTCCCCACCAGATTGGTCCCTATCAGTACCACTCTTTGTATATATGGTGGTTGGGTATAGATAAGTTTTAATATGTTGCATATAGTTCCTATTTCAGTCCATTTCATCTTATTTTGCCACATCATGATCCTAGTCACTATGCCACGTCATACTTAACGGCTAAATATGGATGGAATTCACCAAGGGACTAACGGTGGAACCTTTTGAGAAGTTATGGGACTAAAATTGAAACAAAAAAAGTTATGGGACTAAAATGAAACCTGTCATAGTTATGGGACCAAAATTGAAACAAAAAAATTTATGGGACCAAAATGAAACCTTTGTCATAGTTATGGGACCAAAATTGCAACAAAAAAAGTTATGGGACCAAAATGAAACCTTTGTCATAGTTATAGGACCAACAGTGCACTTAAGCCTTTTATTTTTATTTGCATGGGTTGAATGATAACGTTTCTTAAAAAATTTTATTTATATTATTTTGAAAATTGACAATTTTGTTGTAATGAGGAGAGACGTTAGCATCAGTACTAATGACTGAGATTGAAGAGTGATCGGAATTTTTCAAAAAACAATTGTTAGAGGTAAAATGGTTGGATAATAACGATCGAGGGTCAAAGGGTGGAGGGAGCGAGGAGTTCAAGGATGTTTAAATCAAAATAGATGGAGGTTTTCAAAAGAGACTCTTAAATCAAAGTTAATTTTAACCCATATGCATGATAAGGAGATGAAGGAATTTTCCATTTTACTTTTTTTTTCTTGAATTGAGAGCAATTGTATGACTTAAAGAGTTTCCAATAATTTGCAGAATCTCAAGGGAAAGGTACTTAAAGGAAGTTGGCTGAGATTTAACCATCTAGTAGAGATTATTGAGATTGAAGAAGAAAGAGGGGAGAAGTTTGGAGCCTAGGGATGTATTAGAATGGGACTATTACCCTTGAATCAGGGACTAGTCATTGGAATTTCAAATTTCCCTTCACGAATAAGACCATAACTAGGTAAAAATTGAGACCAAGAAGAAGAAACATTTGTTATCGTCGACCTCAAGGCCAATGGTAACCTGAAATTTTGTAGGTCCTCTCTGCCATCAACGACACTTAAACTTCTATAGCTACATCAATTTTTTTAAAACCACAACTAAACCACCTCCTATTATCTCCTTCCCTTTTAATTCGTTCATTCATAAAAAATTTAGAAATTAACAAATTCAAAATAATTTCTATCCCTAAAACTGATCTTCAAAAACAAAATTGATATTTCACTTTTCTTCTTCATGAAAATTTTCAATTATACCCCAAAATTTTTATAAAAATGTAATTTTAACCTCACCTTAACCCCTCAACAAAGTTTATGGAAACTGACTGCCACATTAGTGTCTCCACTAGTTTTATTAACAAAGTGAGAAGTTGGGTACAATTGACTCAAATTACATTCGAGACTTGCCCCATATTTTGGAGACACCATAAGTGCTTTTGCATAAATTTTATAGTACAATTTTGATTGATTAAGTTTTAAGTGATAAGGTTAATGAAAAAGTTTTTGTTCCCTACAATGGATCATTAAGCATTATGACATTGAATATTTTGGAAGAAGAGATCCAATAAATTGTATTTGAAGTGTATTGAGAAAAAATAAATTTTAGGCTAAAGTTTATTTTTTTCTCATAACTTTTACTCAGGTCTCAATTTGATCCCATAAATTTTTTTGTTTCACTTTTAGTCTCATATCTTTTGCTTAGGTTCTAGATTTGGTCTCGTGTTGCACTTTTGGTCCCATATTTTTGGGTCAGGTTGCAAAATTAGTCTCATATCTTTTGATCAAGTTGCAGAATTGGTCTCATATCCTTGTGTCAGGTGGGACTGACATTGGAACTTTTTGCAAAGAAATTAGATCTATATATATTCAACAACCTAAGCAAAAGATATGAGACTAAAAATGCAACAAAAAAGTTATGGGACCAAATTGAGACCTGAGCAAAAATTATAGAACTAAAAGTATACACTTTGACCTAAATTTTAATAATGCTGGAAGAGAGAGAAAATAAATATATTTTGTTAAACTTAAAAAATTTTGGAGTCCTTACGTTTTGATACTATTTCAAAAGCTATCACAATCTTTTCTGAATTCAATTGTCATTTATATCAAATTATAAATTGTTAAGTTACTTATGTAAAATGTTAATCTCTCTCTATATATAGGGCACGAGAGCAAAGTTGTTTGATAAAGACAACGAGCCTAGGGTATGATGACAATTGACAATATATTTATGTCTCTTTTATATTTCATTGGTAATATCTTTTTCTTAATATCTCAGAATTAATTAATTAGTATTGGTTACATAATTTTTATCACATGCATTTTGTTACTTAGTCGGAGCCTTAAAATCTAGAAGATGTAGCAAAGAAATGGTGGATCAACATTTTATAGATGTGGATGATGACAATTGGCAGCACTTGATACTTCCTTCTGGGTCCAACATATTAAGCAAAATGTAAACTATGCGCGTATATTATCTTATTTCTTGTAAACCAATAAGAACTCAAGGTTCAACAATATTGTTAATCGCACTACAAAAAACAGGGGTTTCGGTGGTGCAAATTTTCGCCATCGAAACTCAAAATTTCGCCACTGAAGAGCTTCGGTGGCGAAATTATTTTGCCACCCTCTTTGCGGGCGTAGGCCTCGCCACCGAAGCCTTCGGTGACAAAATAACGTTTCGCCACTAAATCTTTCTTTTGGTGGCAAAACTTTTAGCCACTAAAAGTATACAATATCGCCACCGAAACTATACAATTAGCCATTCAAAATATTTATCGGTGGCGAATTATTTCGCCATTGAAGCTATTGGTGGCAAAGCTATATTTGACCACCATAGCTATTGGTGGCCAATTACAATTTCGCCAGCAAAGCTTTAGATGACAGACGCATGTTTCGCCACCGATGGCAAATAACTTTTGCCACCAATACCCTCGTGGCAAATTTCTTTTGCCACAGATAATACAATTTTGCCCTTCTTATTTTCTTTATATTTTATATATCTTATTTGCAATTAAAATTTCCAAATAACTACATTTAACAAAATATTAATATAAATGACAATTTTTATAAAACTCAAAGTCATCCATATTCTTAGCATAATTCAATTAGATATAAAGGAATTTAGTAAGTGATACAACATGTTCAGCTAAAATCATTTCGAAAAAAAAAGACACACAGTGGCAAGATTGCACATATTTTTTTAACGATTCACTGTAAACCAAGCTTAATAGCAGACCTTCTCTTTCCTAATGAGTTTGCAACCTTCAAAGGTAGCTGTACTTCAGAAAACCTCTTGAAGAAGAGCCTTTGTAACCTAGGAATGAATGTTTCCAACATACCTGCATCACCTCAGAAACTAATTAAATAATTCAAAACAAAAAAATACAAAAACATCGAAGGAAAAAATATCATACATCTTATAGGGGAAAGTTAGACTAGCAATGTAAAAATAAAACTACAAAAACACTAAAATAAGTTTAAACATAACTAGAGGAAAAAAAGTTTCAAAAGTTTCGCCACCGATAACCTTTCAGTGGAAAATTTCAAAAGTTTGCCACCTAAACCGCTTCAGTGGCAAATTAAACTTCGTTGTCGATAAACTTTCAGTGGCAAATTTCAAAAGTTCGTCACCTAAACGGCTTCAGTGGCAAGTTAAATTTTGCCGCTGATAACCTTTCAGTGGCAAATTATAGCATTTTGCCACTAAAAGTATGCAAAAATTTTATTATTGGTATGTTCGGTGGCGAAATGTAAAATTCGACACTGAAAGGGAAGTTTCTGTGACTAATTTTTATTTTGCCACCGAAAGTTCACCACCAAAACTCTAATTTCTTGTAGTTATGTTTTAATTGTTGCAATAATAATATACATAAATGATAAATATGTAATTTAAAACTATTTTTTGATTTTTCATTGATGTTCATCACTTCATATGTTTTTTAGCTTTATCTTATGTAACTTTCTATAGTAATATTGTAGAAAGCATATATATTATCTCCTTAATACAGGAGTGATAAACTAAACAGGTTAGTATTGAGTTCTTGTATTTTAGAGATAACATGTTTATGTACTCATTGTACCGAGTGATATGATTAAATTAACTCGTTAGATGTAACCACAACAACAACAAAAAAAAAAAAGCAACTTATTAGAAACTTGAATTGCCTTAAAGAAAGCAAAATTCTTGTGCCTCAATTTAAGACCACGCATTTTATATTATTAACAAATTTCTTTTGTTTAGTGTTTATTCTTACTTTCAACTAGCTTACTAAAAAAATGTCCTAAAATTTAGAGACAAAAGCTACACTTTCCTCTCTCAGAACAGTAAGAATATTTTCATTCTACATATTTTAAACAAAATGACTTATAAATGTTATTTGTAAAATATAACTAAAAATAATTAATATTTTAGTTCTTAGATTATATGGTGAGTTGGTCACTCTCAATTTCTAATTTATTAAAATGTTTAATTTGTTCCACTACGTGAAAATGTACAACGTAACTCATTGAAAGTTAGTCCTTTATTTTATGAATACCATATAATTTTACATTTCAAATTTAGGAAAATCAAATTATAACAAGTCATCAATTTTCAAAGACTGGATCAATTATTTTAAAATTTTAAGAACTAAAATAATAGTTTCTATATAATTTTAAAACAAATTGATAGTTTGTTTAATATAACTAGTATCGATTTATAAGATCAACCAATAAATATAATTCACTTCTTAATAATCTAGGGTAAAATTACTTTAAGTTTTTCAAAAAATATTTAGGGAAAAATGTAACAAGACCCCTTAAACTTTGGGTCATTTGGAAGTAGGCCCTTAAACTATCAATATTGAAAATCAAATCCTTAAACTTTGAAGGTATAGGAATTAGATCATTCTATCCATTTTTTTACTAACGGTGTTAATTATTATCAGGATAAATTACACTTTGGTACCCTGTCGTTTAAAAAGTGACATACTCGTACCCTGTCGTATTCTCTGTTAACACTATGGTACCTTGAACTTTAATTTCGTTAGAAAATTAACAGAAATTGGCATTTTTGGGGCTATTTTGTAATTTTAACCATCTTTGGGAGATAAAAGGTGATTTTAATGCAACTAAAAGAGGTTGAAATTACTAAAATACCCATAAATATTTAAATATCTTCAAAATAGTCCTTAAAAACACAAAATTTTAGATCTTAATAGGACTAGATTGCAAACTTTTTCCAAAATTGGGATGGTTTTGTAATTCTATCTTCTTTCTTATATTTTCAAATATTATGTTTTGACTCCAAAATTTTTTTATATTTTTTCATTTTAGTCCCTAGATAATATTTATCTAGGGACCTGTTTGTTATTTTCCGAAGGTATTGGGGGTCAATATGTAATTTTTGCAAAAGTTGTTACGGTTAAAATTGCAAAATAGCTCCAAAAATTCCAATTTCTGTTAACTTTCTAACAGAATTAAGATCAGGGTACCAAATTGTTAACGGAGAATACCACAGGGTACCAAAATGTCACTTTTTAAAAAATAGGGTACCAAAGTGGAATATAGCTAAATCACGGGGTACCAAAGTGTAATTTATCCTAATAATAATTAACATCCTTAGTGAAAAAATGGATTGAAGGATCTAATTCCTAAACCTTCCAAGTTTAAGGATTTGATTTTCAAATTTGATAGTTTAAGGGCCTACTTTCAAATGACCCAAAGTTTAAGGGGTCTTGTTACATTTTCCCCAAATATTTATGACATATGATCCCTTTTTCGTTGGTCCCTAAATTTTTTTGCTAATCTGTTCCTAAATATTTATGCATGCAAGTAATCAATTAAAGAACCAGAAAATAAATTAAGATATATACACTTTATTTACTGATTCAATTATTGGGGTTAATGTCCATTCTTACCAAATGTCGGTCGCAAAAACCATAAAATTAAAAACTTAAAAAAGGAAAAAATAAGTGTACCAAAAATACAATGTTTGGGTAACCCCACTACATTTATTTAGGAATGTGATCATTCTGGAAACTTAAAATAGAATTTGTGCACGTAAGTGCAACTACTTTACAGAGACGACTCTAATTAATGTGGGCACTTTTTATTCCCACCTATGATCAATGGACTTATTACGTTTGTGAGGATATCATTTAATTATAAAAATGTTATTGAGATATTTTGGATTAATCACCCTCTTAGGCGATTTTCATTAATTAGTTTATCATAATTTTGATAGTGATTTTAAAGAACACAACTTCTTTAATCTCAGTGTATCTTCTTGACATTGCAATCACCTCTCCACTATGGTGAGGCTTGTCCCTAATAAGATTCATTTCAAAATTTTTATTTCAAAGTGCAAATTTGATCCCATATCTTTTGTTTAGTTCCTAATTTGATCCTATATCTTTTTTGTTGTATTTTTTGTCTCATATCTTTAGGTTGATCCTAATTTGGTCTCATATCTTTTTCTGTTGCAAATTTGGTCATATATCTTTGAGTCCATTGCAGAATTGGTCTTATATCTTTGAGTTAGGTGAAGAAATGGCCTCATATTACTATAAAAAGATCAATTAACGATTTATCATTTTGTAAGGATATGAGACCAGTTCTGCAAGCTAACCAAAAGATATGAGACAAAAAATAATATGGGACCAAATTGAGACCTTTTACAAATATATGGGACCAAAAGTGCAACATAAAAAGATATAGAACGAAATTAAAAACATAGCGAAACCAAATTTAGACTTTGACCAAATCTTTATTAACAACTTCAAATTTACCAAAAAAATACGCCAATATTCTTTTAGACAAAATTTAGACTTTGACCTTTTACACAGTATAAATGCATGCTCCAAAAGTCTAATAAAGATAATACTTCTAACCCTTTTAGACAATCACTTAAATTAATTATTCATTGATTATTAATTATTTTATATTATACATTATAGTTTGCTTAATTAACTTATGAAGTGAAAGAGCATATGGATGTTTAAATGTTACACTTGGCATTTGGGTAAGTTAATTAATTAGTTCGTTGGATAAGGTATCTTCTAGTGTTTATCATGAAAAATTACTTTCATTAACTAAATATCTAATTTAATTTTAAGATATTTAATTAACTATATGTTACATTAGACTACTGCAATATGTAATTAGCTATATTGACTTTTCATAGAGTATGTGAGCTAGACAATAATTTAAAGTTAAGTAATTTACAATGCTCAATTTAAAAAAAGTAATTTACAATGCTTGATGCTTCAATTTGAAATGAATATTATACGTTTTAGTTTTAAATATTGTAGCATATAAGGGCATAAAAAATGTACAAAAATCTTTTTACGAATGGTTATATGATTAAATAAAGTTTGAATTAGGCAGAGATGTTTGATCAACATTAAAAAAATTATTTAATAAAATGAGAATGTAAAATTTTCAGTGATGTTAATATTCTTTAATCCCTTTTTCTGCATAAAGATTTAGGTAATAATATAATCTCAGTCCAATCATTCAAAATTATATTTTAATTTGTCCCTTAAAGCTTAGTTTCACTTAGACCCTTTAACTTTTAAAAATTAATAAAAAAACTTATTAACTTTGAACATAATTTAATAGTTTAACAAAATGTTAAAGTTAAAGAGGGTTAAATTTTTTTATATATTTTTATTTGTATAGGCATTATCAATAAGTTATTGATGTTACGTTGCATTGCACTCTTTTGATATTGATGAAATGCTGATATGTTGGTCTTAACCTAGCATTTTCCATTAAACAAATTAATTGTGTTATGAATTAAACAAATTATAAAATTTTAAGAGTTAATAGATTAAGTGAAGTTGATAAAGTTAAAGGCATAGTGATAGGATATTAGGATCTTAACAAATAGAAAGTTAGAAGAATGAATTTGGAAACACTTTTCGTAAACTTCAAGGAAATTATATATATGTATATATTATTAAATCAGTTTACATTATCATTTCAATTTGCTACCCTTTCTTTGCCAACCTTATTTCTCTGGTGGATAAATGTGAAAATTAATGAATGAAAAGAGATGGAAAGGTTTTGCTTTTCTTCAGTTTTGTCCTTGAATTAATTTCTCCAATGAAATAGCTAGCTAGTGCTTTTCACTATTATTAGCATGGTTATTAAAACCGGACCGGACCGGCCGGTTGGACCGGGAACCGGATACCAGTCCGGTCCGAGTCAGAGCAAAAATCGCTTGCGCAATGAACCGGACATGAACCGCCAAAACCGGACTGAACCGGCGATTTGGAGGGTTCAGCCGGTTCAGCCAAAACCTTACATTTTTCTCCTGTTTTGCTCAAAATGGCAGCGGTTCAGATCTGTTTTGATCCCGGCGCCGAAGCCGGCCGTTGATGCCAGCGGACGAGCTTGACTTGGCGCAAATCCATGGAACGAGGAGAAGCTGGAGAGTGGTGTGAGAAGCTGGAACAGATCTGTTTTTTTCAGATATGTTTTTCTCCATGGAACGAGGAGGAGAAGCTGGAGAGTGGTGTGAGGGAAGTGACGGAGGGGAAGGCGTCGCGAATCGGAGTAAGAGGAAGTGGAGGAGAAGAGAGCGTGAAGGAGAGAGGAGGGAGAGGTAGAGAGAGAGAGAGAGAGAGAGAAGGGGGTAAATAGATGGATATGATTGGTATTAAATGGGAGATTAAATTGTGAAGAGGGAAGGAAGGAGGTGGGTGGGATTTTGTTGGGGCATGGACAGTTGGACATCATGTGAATCTGATCTTGTGACATTAAAGAAAGGGACTTATGAGTTGTGATTTGTTCAACCTCTCTTTAGTCTCTACCTTTTTTTTATTCATTTTTTTTCACAAATTTGTATTTATTTATTTATGTTATAATGACTGACATATTAAATTTGAATTATTATATTTAGACTTTTTTAATTATAATTAATAATTTATTATTTTGTTGGTCTATTATTTATTAAAATATTATTGATTAATAAATTTATTTATAAACGGTTCGACTCCGGTTGAACCCCGGTTGGACCATTGAACCTTGAACCGCTGCTTCGGCCAGTTCATTGACCGGTCCGGTTTTAATAACCTTGATTATTAGTAACATTTTTGTCCTTTTTTATTTTTTCTTTTTGAGAAAATCAAACGTCCATTAATAATGAGGAGCAGGAGAAGCTAAAATATGAGGTACACATGGAGGAGGGCCATTCATCCAAAAGGTGACCTGATTATTATAGGTGTTGAAAAATGAAAATTGAACTACTCCTTCTCAATATTTGTTTCAAAGGGTTAATAATTCACCAGAAATAAAGAGAAATATATGATAAAAAGATTAAATTATTCTTATTAATAATACTTAAAAAATATTTGTTCATTATAACTCTAGGATAGAATTGTAAAATGAATAATTAATATTCTCTTGGTTTTGTAAAACATCAGATATCTTGGAAAAAAAATTTTATCCTTCAAATAAACAGATATTTAGAACAGGGAGAAGTATGAACCAAGATAAAATCACACTAAATTAAACAATGGGTAATTTAGATTAGTTAAAATTACATTAAAAATTTAGAGTAAATTACATTTTGATACCCTATGGTTTGGTCATATTCCACTTTGGTACCCTGTGGTTTAAAAAGTGACATTTGGATACCCTGTGGTATTCTCCATTAACACTTTTATACCCCGAGCTTTAATTCCGTTAGAAAACTAACAAAAATTAACATTTTTGGGGTTATTTAGTAATTTTAACCATCTTTGGGGGATAAAAGGAAATTTTAATGCAAGAAAAAACGGTTGAAATTATTACAACACCTATAAATTTTTAAATATCTTCAAAACAGTTCTTAAAAACACAATATTCTAGAAATATAATTTCTTGACAAAATGTATTTTGTTGGATTTATTGTGATGAGTAGGTTCTAAATATAAAATTTATTTTTAAAGGTTATATCTCTATCAATTATTATTTTCTTAGTCGTAAGTCTTATATTACAATGTCAAAATAAGAAGTCATGTAAAAAATTTTAATTTCGTTTTCTCTCAAATTTTTATCACAAACATATAAAAATGTGTCGATCACAAATATAACAATTATTAAAATTTTAAACTATCGGGTTTCTAATTTCTAAAAATTTTAAACTAAATTTAGTATATTTAAATGGCCAAAGTCTTTTTCTGGTTCCTCAAGTTTGCTCAAAGTTCCATTTTGGTTCCTCAAGTTTTTTTTTTGTTTCATTTTGGTCCCTCAAGTTTCTAAAAAGTTTCACCATTAGCCCTTCGCTCTTTTTCATCCAATTTTTCAGCTAAGAATGAGGAAAACTAACTTTCCTTCCCCAAAAATTTTACTTTTTTACATTAAGATCATTTTCATTTTAAAATCGGATCAAATTTTAAGAAAAATAACATAAATAGAGATTTTAGTCTAATTTGCACCAAAAGCACCAAAATTTTTTTAAAAAAAAAATTAACGAACACAACTCCCCTTTCTTCATCTTCTTCTTCTTCAATCCTAACTTCTTTTTCTTCTTCTTCTTGAACCCTAACTTCCAGCGCCGGTCACATTTATTGGCTTACCTTCAGCGACAACCACCACCACCAGCAACAAAAACACCACCATCGTCGTTGCTGTTGAGGATTGAGAATTATTGTTGGTCACCCCTCACTGTAACTTCCGGTGTCGTTCAAATTTTTTGGCTTACCTCCGGCGACAACCACCACCATCAGCGGCAACACCACCACCACTATCATCATTGTGAAGAAATCCTCAGATCTGAAATCCAACGGCGGGCTTGAGTTGTAGCTTCCTCTTGGTCTCCAAACTATATCAACGGTCAATTTTGTCCCCAATCTGTTTTTTTGCAGTCAATTTAGACCTCAATATTTTACATTATGGTCAATTTTATTTTTTTCTCTTAGTTTAAATAAATATGAACGACCGAATCTAAGTGACCGGCGACATGTAATGTAAAATTGATAAGAAAAAAATCTAACTCCTAATTATGATTGATAAACATGATGAAATTTGTTGTTATTAATTTATTGAAAGAAGTTGGCTAAAAGATAAAATTGACCAAAATGTGAAACATCGGGAACGAAATTGATTGCAAAATAACAATTGGAGATGAAATTGACACTTGGTGTAAAGTTTAGGGACCAAAAAGGGTATTTCAATAACAAAAGAAAATTTGAGTATTGTTGGAGAAATCTAACTTTGGCAAAAGTTCTAATTTCATCCTCAAACTTTACATCAATTGTCAATTTTGTTCACAATCTTTTATGCTGTCAATTTCATCCCCAATGTTTCACATTTTAGTCAATTTTATTATTTAAGTAACTTCTTTCAATAAATTACCGACAGACTGTATCATGTTTTTCAATTTGACTTAGGATTTGAGTTTCTTTTTCTATCAATTTTACATTATATATCATTAGTCACGTAGATTTTGTCAATAATATTTGGTTAAAGTAAGAACAAAGGATAAAATTGACCAGAATGTGAAACATTGGAGGACCAAATTGACAGCGAAATAAGATTGACGAAAAAATTGACAATTAATGTAAAGTTTAGGAATAAAATTAATACCTTTAACTATAACTTTCTATAGCAAACACTCCTTCTTATTATTATTTTTTTTAGTCCAATAAAAGTGATCTCCCCAATTATATATTGTTTAGCACTTTACACTACAAAAAAAACGGCGTTTAGCCACGGCCTTTACCGTGGCTAAGAGCAGAAATTACCGTCGCCAAAAATGTTAGCCACGGTAGGCCCTACCGTGGCAAACGTGGCGTCGCCTTTTAAGGTTTGCCACGGTATTCATGGCCGTGGTAACATTTTCTTAGGCACGGTAATAAGCGTGGCTAAACGATAGTTTACCACGGTAATGAACGTCACTAAATTTGATTCAATTTCCCCACCCCAATGATTGTTACATTTAGCCACGGTAGTCAGCGTGGTAAAATCGTTTCAGTTACTGTTCTCGAAACAAATAGCCACGGCCATGACCGTGGCTAAATTAGTTAGTTATGTGCACCCGCAAGGATAGCCACGCTTTTAACCGTGGCAAACATTTTGGCTGCATTTTAGTTCACCATATTAGGTACGCTTATTACCGTGGCTAAGTTTAAGGAATTTTTTTTTTAAAAAAATTTAAAGCAAGCTACATCACTTTTGAATACTCAAGATAGTAATAAAAATATAATACTCATACTGCATATTCAAAATAATATTCAACCAAATTCACAACTACTTTTTAAGATGAAACAAAATATGCATATATATAGTTCCTAATTTAACTAAAATCAAAATACATAGATCCTAATTTAAGTAAAACCAAAAACCATAGATCCTAACTTAAAGTAATATCCCAAAAACTATAGATCCTAACTTAAGTAATATCCCAAAAACCATTGATCCTAATTTAAGTAATATCTCAAAAACCATACATCACCCATCATGTAGCTAGGATGAAAAATCATGACTAAAGTTGTTGAACATCATCAAGATTTGGAACTTCGGAGCCAAACTTATCTTGTAAGAACTTGTAAAGAGTGCTCAACTTAGTTTGAGTTTGTGAAAGTTCTGCCTTGGTCTTCATCAACTCTTCAACACAATTTTGAGGTGCATTGCCACTAGAGATATTAGTCTTCCTTGAGTTAACCAAAGAAGCTTGCAATCCAAACACACCAGAGGGACAAAGACCTACTCCCATGCCACGAACACGACCGTGACGTTCAGGTCCCAATGCTTTTCCTATTGCATCATTTGGTTCAGCAAAAATCTGTGAAGGTACACCCAACAAAGCTGCACGCTCTTGATCTTCTGCTAGATTTTCTGAAATTTTAGCCGACAAAAGAAATTAGCATCTCATTACTAACTTGATAAAAGGAAGTTTGAGAAGACAATGCTATATATAGATTCTAAAAAAGGTATCAGTTGACATACATGTTCAGAATAATTGAAAGATCATGAAGGCCAAGTTGAGTAGCTAGCCAGATATGAAGTACACTACTACTATACTTAATTAACAACAATACTTTTATCAAAGCATAGACTTCATACAAAAAAGCAGAGACTTCACTAGAAAATCAGCCCAATTGCCAGCTCAGAGACTACGCATATTTTTCAAACATTTTCAATGGTATGTAAGTATTAATCCGCAAGTTGATACTAAACGACAGAGTTGACAGTAACTTGTAGTGACATTTGCCATAGTTTATAATCAGATGGGATACATCCATATATAGTATGGGATACATCCATCGAAATTGAACTGGACCAGCAACCATCACTTCCTCAACAAGATGGATGACCAAATGAACCATAATAGTGAAAAACGATGGAGGGAATATCATTTCCATATGACAAAGCACCAGTGGTATTCTTTGTTGAAGAATTTCTAAGCGTTTGGTATCCAAAACTTTGCATGATAATTCTCTAAAATAGTTAGACAACTCAATCAACACTGAAGTAACCTCTTTTGGAAGAGTTTTTCTAAAAGCTATTGGAAGAAGATGCTCCATGAGAATGTGTGAATCATGGCTTTTGAGACCGAATACTTTGAGCTTTTTATCTCCAAAACATCTAGCAATGTTTGAAGAATACCCATCTGGAACTACAACACTTCCGAGGATTTTTAGAAAAATTTCTTTCTCTTTCAACTTCATTTTGAAACATGCATCAGGAATCTTGGAAGTGTTAGGATCAGGATGAAGCTTCTCCCTAATTCCCATTTCTTGCAAGTCTTTACGTGCTTGGAGATTGTCCTTTGTCTTCTTTTTGTCATCAAGCACTGTGAACAAAACATTTTCACAAACATTCTTCTCTATGTGCATCATATCTAGACAGTGTCGAATAGAATTATATTGCCAATAAGGTAGGTCCCAAAAGATGCTTCTTTTTTTCCATTGTTCAGGTTGTCTACTCCCACTTGTCCCTTCATCTCGAGGCCTTTTGCGACTTTCCTCAATTTGTTTTAAGATGAGTGGACCAGATAGTTGAACAGGAGCATTTCTAAGCTCAACTGAACCATCAAAATCAGCTGAATTGTCCCTGAGGGGATGACCATGGGGTAAAAATCGACGATGTCCCATAAAACAATTTTTCTTACCAAACTTCAATCGTTTAGATTCTGTTTTAAAATTACATAACGGGCAAGCACATAGTGTATGTGTGTTCCAACCAGATAAGTTATCATAGCCAGGAAAGTCACTAATGGTCCACATCAATGCAGCATGCAATTGGAAAGTTTCATTTGTAGAAGAATCATAAGCTTCTACACCATTCCATAATTGTAATAACTTTGCAACAAGGGGCTGCAAGTATACATCAATTTTATTCCCGGGCATCTTAGGACCTGGTATTATCATTGACATGATAAGAGAACTTTGTTTCATGCAATCCCATGGAGCAGTGTTATAAGTATACAACATAACAGGCCAAATGCTATTATTTGCACTAAGCATTCCAAATGGATTAAATCCATCAGTAGCTAAAGCAAGGCGTACATTCCGTGGGTCTGATGCAAAGTTTGGGTATCTCAAGTCAAATTCCTTCCATGCTTTACTATCCCTAGGATGCCTTAACAAATTGTCTGGATTGCCTTCTAAAGCATGCCATTTCATTTGCTTTGCAGTTTTAGAAGACATATACAAACGACGCAACCTAGGAATATGTGGGAAATAACGTAATATCTTGGCTGGTTTCTTCTTCTTCTTCTTCTTCTTCTTCTTCTTCTTTTCTGGATCATTCATCAAATCACTTCCAACATCTCCATCTTCATCTTCATCTAACTTCCACCTAGATATACCACAGACTTTGCATTTCTCCAAAGCTTCATCAGGTCCCCAATACAACATGCAATCAGATGGACATGCATGTATCTTATCATAGCTAAGACCTAAGCCCTTAATCAGCTTTTTTGCCTCATAAAATGACGCAGGCAAGTTAGCATGCTCAAATGCATCTTTTAAAAGGTCAATGATCATTGACATTACTTTGTCTGTTGCACCACAAAGAACTTTGATGTGATACAAACGAACAATAAAAGATAATTTGGTATACTTTGTGGAACCTTCAAAAAGTTCTTGATTTCCCTCTCGTAATAATTCTTTCATTTTATCTAACTCTTCATTGTTAGCTTCTCTTGGGCTCCTAATAAAGTCATCAGGGGCATCATTTGGTGGATTAGGTTCCTCAAAGACACCAAATATATCATTTAACATGTCATGCATTGGGTATTGTCTAGGTGGTTCTTCTTGTAGGCGGGCTATTGGTTCCACATTGGGTTCTTCATCTTTTTCCCCATGCATATACCAAGTTCTATATTTGCTAGGAAACCCCTTTTGAAGTAAATGACTAAACACTTCAACTCTATTCTCCGCACGTTGAAATCCACAGTTAGCGCAAGGACACAAAATTTTTCCATTTATAGATGCATTGGAAAAAGCAAAATCAAGGAATTGCACTATCCCATTTAAAAATTCTGTTGATTTGATTGGTTTATCAATCCAACTTTTTGTTGGGAATTCACAGGGCGCCTAAGGCAGCGAAAGCATGAAAAACTGTAAATTAAAAAAAAAAACTTTAAACGCCTAGGTCTTAGNTTGTATTGAACTGATTATTTTTAATGAATCAATTTGGATATGAAATTCAAAGGTATTAAATAAAAAATAATATTATGAATCATAAAATTATAATAAATATACAACCAACTAACATTTATCAAATTTAAAAAAGAATTAGAAGAAATGAGTTTAAATTTGGAAATTAATTTCAATCAGTGGACATGATTATTTGTATTTTTAATAGGCATATATGTTAGTTGTAATTGTGGATAATTGTCAAGCATACTTTTTAATTAAATAAATGAGAAATTCTAATATGTAACTTGGGGTATGCATATAATTACATATAAATTGAAATATGACATAATCTCTATTTTTTTTAAGTAATTTAATGATAAAAAATAATAATAATAAACTTTTTTAACCATTCAAAATTGTATATAAAATCACGTTACTAATTGTATACAATGCTCAAATTGCATCATTAACTGGCATTAATTATTTATAAACATGACGGTTAATTATTGATAGACTTATCTCTTTATTATAAAAGGTTATGTATGTCTTCTTCACCTAAAAAAAACGGTTATGTATGTCTTCTAATTATTGTAAATCAACTATAAGTCACTACTTAAATTTTTAGGATAAATTATTAAGAAACCTCAATTAAATAAATTGGCTCAATACTTGGAATTAAATCAAAATGTCTTTTGCTTTATTAACAAAGTCTAGCGCAATTGGTAAATAGTTGAATTTCTTACGCATGGTATCTCGAGTTTAATCCAAATTATATGTATGGAAAAGACTTTATTGATAGAGGCAAAACTCATTTCGATGATTTCTACGCCTCAAAGAAGATTAGTCTTTGGTTATCATCTGAAAAATACGGCATGATTTTTTTTTAAAAAAAAAATGTCTTTGGCTTTTCCAAAACAGTGAGGCTGTAGTACCTTTGATTATGGATTAAAAAATTGGACCGGACCGGCCAGTTCAACTGGACCGCGAAACTAGCCAAGAACCAAGAGAATTGGAATAAACCGGCAGTTTAGAAGGTTATAGCGGTTCAGAATTTTTTTTTCAATTGCTAATGAAATTCGAAAAAAAAAAAAACTGGATTGTTGTTTCACCGTGCTTTCACTCTTCAGTTAGTCGTCATAGCAATAGCATCATCGATCGTTGCTGCTCTATTTCTTTCCTCTTCGTTGTTGTTCCTTCATGCTCTAAAATTCGTCTTCCATCGTCTTTCCTCTTCGCCACTGCTCCGTTACCACCACTAATCTGAAATTTGTCTTCCATCGTCATCGCCCTTGCTATGTTTCCTTTTCTCCGCTGCACTGTTTTGCAGTTGTCCTCTTTGTTCTAAAATGTGGGTTGTTGATAAAAAAAATGGTCTTTATTTCTAATTAGGATGAATGTTTATTTCCTTTTTGTGTTTATTTCTTTATTGTAGTTTATTTCCTTTTTTTTTAGCTTAAATGTGAATTATTTCCTTGTTGGTGGTTTATTTCTTTTTTATTGTTTGGCATAATTATGGTTTATTTCCTTGTTGGTTTATTTTTTTATTGTGTTAATTTGACTATGTTTATATTATAATGACTATTTATTAACTTAATTATGACGTTTTAAATTTGAATTTTATTATATATAGAATTTTTTTAAATTATGATTAGTAATTTATTATTTTATTGGTCTATTATTTATTAATATATTATTAATTAATTAATTAATTTAAAAATAGTCCGACCCTAATTGAACTATTGGACCTTGAATCATTATTTCCGCCGATTCAATGGCCGATCTAGTTTTAAAAACCTTGCCTTTCATGATGATCTTTGAAATCAAAATGTCTTCATTGATAAAAAGAAAAAGAAAAAGAAAGAAATCAAAATTGTTGTAAAATTTATGGTATAAGAGTACTCAAAGTTGAGAGAAAAGTAGGAGGAGTGTAATTCTTATTATCCAACTGAAATTGCTTAGTTACATCAAACCCTAAAGCCTCTATTTATAGGCTAAAGGATATACAAGAGAGATGAATCTAAATTAATGTACATTATGAAAGGATAAGATATTCATGTGCATAGAGAAACTAAGGGAAAACTCAAACTTCTAAACACGGAGAATACCAAGAGACAAATGTGAATATTCACAAACATAATTATTTACAACACTCCCCCTTGAATATTCACGATTTATTGATACGCATTAAAGGATGCCTCATTAAAAACCTTACCAGGATAACCCAGTGGGACAAAACCATGGTGAAGGAAAAAAGAGTGCAGCGCGTATCTCCTCCTCATTATCATATCACTGAAGATCTTTTAATCGGCGCATACCAATTCGATAAACGAGCTTCTCAAATGGTGTAGTTGGTAACGCCTTAGTGAACAAATCTGCTAAATTATCACTTGAACGAACTTGTTGAACATTAATTTCACCATCTTTTTGAAGATCATGAGTAAAGAAGAATTTTGGCAAAATATGTTTAGTTCGGTCGCCTTTGATATAGCCGTATTTTAGTTGAGCAATACAAGCAGCATTGTCTTCATACAATATTGTCGGATGCTTCTCATGAGATGACAGACCACACGACTGATGAATATGTTGAGTAATGGATCTCAACAATATGTTGAGTAATGGATCTCAACCATACACATTCACGACTTGCTTCATGAATTGCAAGTAACTCAGCATGATTTGATGAAGTAGCCGCTAAAGTTTGTTTTGTTGAACGCCAAGAGATAGCTGTATCACCAAATGTAAACAAATAGCCTGTTTGTGATCGCCCTTTGTGAGGGTCAGATAGATAACCAGCATCGACATAACCAATTAATGATGAATTAGATTTATTTGAGTAAAATAAACCTTTATCAATTGTTCCACAAAGGTATCTAAAAATATGTTGAATTCCTTTCCAATGTCGTTTGGTTGGTGAAGAACAATATCTTGCAAACAAATTAACTGAAAAAGCTATATCTGGTCTTGTGCCATTAGCTAGATACATCAAGGCTCCAATAGCACTAAGATATGGCACATTAGGACCAAGTAGTTCTTCACCTTCCCCTTGGGGATGGAAAGGGTCCTTCGTCACGTCAAGTGATCTTACTACCATAGGCGTACTTAACGGATGAGCCTTGTCCATGTAAAAACGTTCTAAGACCCGTTTAACATATGTTGATCGATGAACAAATACCCCCTCTTTTAAATGTTCAATTTGTAAACCAAGACAATATTTTGTCTTTCCAAGGTCTTTCATTTCAAATTCCTCTTTTAAGAGGATTACTGCTTCTGAAAGACATTTAGGGGTTCCAATGATATTTAAATCATCAACATATACTGCAATAATAACAAATTCTGATTCAGATCTTTTTATAAAAACACATGGACAAATCCAATCATTTTTGTACCCTTTTTGTAGCAAATATTCACTGAGGCGATTATACCACATGCGCCCGGATTGTTTTAATCCATATAACGATCTTTGCAATTTAATTGAGTATAAACCTCGATCACTTGACTTACATATTTCAGGCATTTTAAATCCTTCAGGGATTTTCATATATATATATATATATATCACTATCAAGTGATCCATATAAGTAGGCTGTAACAACATCCCTCAGATGCATATCAAGTCTTTTATTAACAGCCAGACTTATCAAAAATCTAAAAGTAATAGCATCCACCACTGGAGAATAAGCCTCCTCATAATCGATTCTAGGTCTTTGTGTAAAACCTTGAGCTACAAGTCTTGCTTTGTACCTCACAATTTCATTTTTCTCATTTCTTTTTCGTACAACGACCCATCTATACCCGACTGGTTTTACACCATCAGGTGTTCGAACTATAGGTCCAAAAACTTCACGTTTTTTAAGTGAGTTTAATTCAGCTTGAATTGCATCTTTCCAATTTGGCCAATCTGTTCTCCATTGACATTCTTCAACGGATTGCGGTTCATGATCCTCATTTTCATTTACAACATCTAGCGCTATATTGTATGCAAAAATACTATCGAAAATAGTTTCACATCGGTTCCATATTTTTCCAGTATCAATGTAATTTATCGAGATCTCATTATTTGTTTCATTATGAGGTACCTGAATCTCTTCTGGAGATATTTCATTAGATATGTCTTCTTTATCATTCATTGTACTGGTTTCCTCGCCTTGACCATTATCATCAAGTTTAGTTGCTCCTTTTCGTTTTCGAGGAATCTTATCTTTGGAACCGATTGGTCTACCACGCTTTAGGCGTGTGTTACTTCCATTTGCAATGGAATTTCTTGGTCCTTCTGGGACCTCTATACGATTTGGAGCATTCACAGCTGGAATATGTGATTTGGTCACTTTCTTTGGGTCAGTGAATGCATTTGGCAATTGATTTGCAATATTTTGCAAATGCACAATTCTTTGAACTTCCAGTTCACATTGTTTTTACGAGGATCAAATTGATTTAATAAATGTGCATGCCAAGTAATTTGTTGTTCCAGCTGTTTCTTTTCTCCCCCTAATGTTGGGAAATTATTTTCATCAAATTGACAATCGGCAAAACGTGCCGTAAACAGATCTCCTGTCTGAGGTTCTAGATATTTTATAATTGATGTCTGAGGTTCTAGATATTTTATAATTGAAGGAGATTCAAACCCAACGTATATTCCCAATCTTCGTTGAGGGCCCATTTTGGTGCGCTGTGGTGGAGCAATTGGAACATAAACCGCGCATCCAAAAATTCTTAAATGGGAAATATTAGGCTCCTGACCCAAAGCCAATTGCATAGGGGAGAATTTATGATACGTTGTTGGTCTAATGCGTATAAGTGCTGCAGCATGTAAAATAGCATGCCCCCATGCATGAATGGGAAGTTTTGTTCTCATGAGTAATGGTCTAGCAAATAATTGAAGGCGCTTAATAAGTAATTCTGCAAGACCATTTTGTGTGTGAACATGAGCAACAAGATGCTCTACATTTATCCCAATTGACATACAATAGTCATTAAAAGTCTGTGATGTAAATTCACCAGCATTATCAAGACGTATGGCTTTAATAGAATAATCTGGAAATTGTGCTCTCAATCTTATTAATTGAGCCAGCAATCTTGCAAATGTCATATTACGTGATGATAATAAACAAACATGTGACCATCTAGTAGATGCATCAATTAACACCATAAAATATTTAAATGGTCCACAAGGTGGAACTACTGGTCCACATATATCTCCATGAATGCGTTCGAGAAACCCAGGAGATTCATTCCCAATTTTTACTGGTGATGGTCTCATTATTAATTTTCCTTGAGAACATGCAGCACATGAGAACTCATTAGATAAAAGAATCTTCTGGTTCTTTAACTGGTGACCATGAGAGTTCTCAATAATTCTACTCATCATTATAGATCCGGGATGGCCTAACCGGTCATGCCAAGTTAAAAACGTATCCTTTGAATTAGTAAACTTCTGGTTTACTACAACATAGGTTTCAATTGTGCTAATACGAGTGAAATACAATCCAGAGGATAATGCAGGTAATTTTTCCAATATACGATTTTCTCGTGAGACAGTCGTAGTGATATAGAGATAGTACTCTATATTATTTTCATTAGTTGTCTCAATATGAAAATCATTACTGCGTATATCCTTCAAGCTTAAAAAATTCCTTCTGGATTTAGTTGACAATAAAACTTCCTTTATAATAAATTTTGTTCCATTAGGTAACTGAAAAATGGCTTTTCCAGAACCTTCAATTATATTAACTGCGCCTGATATAGTATATTAACTCTTGCCTCCATTTTAGTTAATGATGAGAAATATTTCTCATTTTTAAGAATGATATGAGTTGTTGCACAATCAGCGAGACATATATCGTCATCAATATCGTGAGTAATTGTCATACTCCGTGGTATCTTAAAACAAAATAAAGAAAATAAGTTGATGCTTTAAATTTCATAAAATATAATATACTTTGGAATACAGAAATTGAAATACATAAATTAAAGACAGAGAAAATAACTTCAAACAGAAATTAAACATATTACATCAAAAGAAAGTAATTTAAAAACTAGACTAAGCATCAAAGGAGAAATTGACATTCCCGTTTGTTGGATTAAGAAAATCTGCAATATCCAAATCAGTCATTCCCAGAGGCTCATTGATAAGATTATCATCAAAATGATTAATAAAATTCGCCTCTACATCGGATTTCTTCTCAAGACTTTTATTTTCTCTTAGAGAAACTTGATAAAGTCCGACCAGATGTTTAGCTGTACGACATGTACGAGCCCAATGCCTTTTCATACCACATCTATGACATGGACTTTCGGATATCTTGTCATCCTTATTTTCTGGTGCCTTTCCCTTGTCTTGTGCTTTTCCATCTCCATGACCACTATAGGGCTTAAAGTTATGTTGTCCTCGGCCACAATAACCACCGCGACCACGTCCACGGCCACGACCACGACCATAACCACAACCATAATTATTAAATGTTACCACATTCGCTTCAGGAAATGGGGTAGAACCGGTCGGGCGAGATTCATGATTTTTCAACAAAAGTTCATTATTTTATTCAGCCAAAAGGAGACATGATATTAAATCAGCATATTTTTTAAATCCCCGCTCTCGATACTGCTGCTGCAATAGCATGTTCGAAGCATGAAATGTGGAGAATGTTTTTTCTAACATATCATCATTAGTAATATTTTCTCCACATAATTTTAATTGAGAGCTGATTTTAAACATTGCAGAATTATATTCACATACTGATTTAAAATCCTGCAATCGTAAGTGCATCCATTCATATCGGGCTTTAGGCAGGATGACTGTTTTTAAGTGGTCATATCTTTCTTTTAGATTTTGCCACAAATCAAGGGGATCTTTTACAGTAAGGTATTCCACCTTCAGTCCTTCATCAAGATGATGACGTATAAAAATCATAGCTTTGGCATGGTCTTGGTTTGATATCTCATTTCCTTCCTTGATTGTTTCACTAAGACCCATAGCATTCAAGTGCATCTCTGCATCCAGTGTCCATGAAAGATAATTCTTTCCAGAGATATCAAGGACCATAAATTCAATTTTTGCAAGATTTGTCATTCTATAAATAAAGAACAAA
>QANZ01027752.1:0-44604 GCA_003254925.1 Chamaecrista fasciculata | reverse complement strand
ACGACACGGCATATATTTATATATATAAATAATTAAATATTCATAATTTTTAATGAAAAAATTAAAAATTACAATTTTTATTCATAATATATGTCATATCTATTATTATTTTCTCTTGCCTATCATGTTAAAGTTACAAAAAATTGATTTATATTCTAAAATTTATGGATATGTGTCGTGTCGGTGTCATACGAGTGTCGGACACTGACACGTGTCTGCCACGGCGACACGCCTTCAAAATGAAGTGTCCATGCTTCCTAGATTTTCAAAAATTAAAAGTTTGATGATCTAATTTTTTAAAAATAATTTTGATAAGTAAAAATTACAATGTAGGTAAAGTTCTCAAGAAAACAGAAGTTGACGTATTTTTTACTTTTTTTTTAAATAAAAACTAATTTTATTCACAATAATATTATAATTTAGGCAAAAGCACCTTTCTTTGTCCCCAATGTTTACAGCAAATTTCAATTTTAGTAAGTATTTGAATTTCTTTTGTTATTAATTTTATATTACATGTTATTAGTTACGTTGAATTTGTCGTTAATATTTACTAAAATTAAAGCAAAGAATAAAATCAATCTAAATATGAAATTTTGAAGATATAATTAATAATAAACAAATATTAGGAACAAAATTGAAATTTGCTGTAAAAAATCTTGTAGGGAAGGAAGCAAAACAAGTACTTTAAATTTTAAATTGTAGCTGCTACCCTCTATTGAAAATTTCTTGCCTTAATTTCATTTTTTTAAGAAATTAAATAGTTTCCTGAAGCACTTCCTTCTTTGGATCAATTTTCTTTGACCCTTTAAGCTCAAATTTGGAGAGTTGTGCGTTTTGATGATTATTAAATGAAAAAACAAATGTAGTCATGTGTCACAATGAGAACTTGCATTTAATGTTGCTCAAACAATCTTTTTTTCATTTTATTTGTTTCCAGTTTTTAAAATAAATTGTCAAATAGGTTATCTTTTTTTATTCAGGTCGAATTTTATTTTTGTCCATTATCTTTACCTCAAAGTTCATTTTATCCATAATCTTTCAAAAAGTACAAATTGATTCATTATCCATGTACCTTTGGTTCAAAATAATTCTTCATTATCCTGTTCGTTTCCGTTTTTTTTTTAAATTTGTTTTGATTATAAATCTTGGTTCAAAGTTGATTATTTTTGTAGTGGTGTTTGGATGATTGTTGATTATTTGGTGTGAAATTATTAAAATGGGTATGTAATGATTGTGGTAGGTGGATAAAAAGTAAGGAAATTGATAAATTGTATAGGGGTATAAATGGAAGAAAAAGTTGGAAAAAGTAAGATGTGATTTGATTATAATAAAAGTGTGCTTGGATGTGATTGTTGTTTGGAAAAAAATAAAAAATGTTACTGTTTGCCTTGAAAAGCCTGAAATCTTGATTATTTTCATGTGTAAGTGGGGGGATGATTATCCAAATCGGTGCACCGTTTCATTTTTTGCTAGACATTCGGTGCACCAGCGAAGAAAATGGTGCACCGTTTCGCAGCAGATGAGAGAGAAGATAAAAACTGAAGCGGACTCGAAATTTTTTTCCAATTTGGCATAAATCTCTCTCTCTTTCTTCTCCCCCATCTCGCTCTTTCTTCTCCCCATGTCATCTTCGCCCAATCTCATTCGCTCTTTCTTCTCCCCCATCAGTAATTCAAATTAATGGATGCAATTCAATCAATTAATGGATGCAATTCCCAAATCCAATTGTATCCTTCGCCTGTAACCAACCTTCTACTTCCCAAACACTCATTCACTGATTCACGCTCTCCCAAACCCCAAGTCAAATCGCAAGAAAGGGCACCGCTAAAGAAAACATTGATGATGGTGGGAATAAGACCGTTGAATTGGGTATTTCTTGTGGGCTTTTTCATTTGTCTTTGATTGTCGATGGTACTCTTTGGATTTGGGGCAAAGGTGATGGTACGGTGGACGACTGGGTTTGGGGCAATTCCCAAATCCACANACCCCAAGTCAAATCGCAAGAAAGGGCACCGCTAAAGAAAACATTGATGATGGTGGGAATAAGACCGTTGAATTGGGTATTTCTTGTGGGCTTTTTCATTTGTCTTTGATTGTCGATGGTACTCTTTGGATTTGGGGCAAAGGTGATGGTGGACGACTGGGTTTGGGGCAATTCCCAAATCCACAATTCCGGCCAAATCTCTCTCTCTCTCTCTCTCTCTCTCTCATTCTCTCTCTAAAATCTCGCAATTTCTCTTTTCATGAAGGCCTTGTCAAGTGCAATCAACACTAGAGCTATTGTATCTGTAGATAGCATAGCATGTGCATCTGGAGTTTTATACGAGTGTATGTGACTGATTAATTCTTTCCCTATCTTTTGGAGAAAATGAAACCAGTTTTGGCTTTAGCAAAGAGCTTTTGTACTCCATTCATGTGCATCTTCGGCACGACGGTTTCGAAGGAATTGTCTCGCCAGGAAGGACACGACGGAGATGAGAGAGAGCGAACGACGGAGATGAGAGAGAGAGAACGACGGCGACGCAGAGACGAGGGATTGTGAGAATGGCTAAATTGCCAATTTGATCCCTAAATATTTTGGGCAAAATAACATTTTAGCCCTACACAATAATGAGTAATTGTAAAATGGCCCAATATTTATGGAAATGACCATTTTACCCTTGTGATTTTTGATTGAATGAATGAGAGTATAGGTAATTTTAGGTATGTATATAGGGGTATAAGTGTAATTGAGTGTGTTTGATTATAAAAAAATCATGATTATAATTTGATCAGAAAAAAAAACGTAAACGAACATGTTTATTATGATTATAATCAGAACAGATTATAATCAAAACGCAAACGAACTGGGCCGAATTTGTATCTTTTTTCATCATTTTGATAATACAACACTTGGCCTAACATCTCTTTCATACAAATCATTTTCCTCTCATGCATAACCTTTTTTTTAATAACATAGTTCTGATTTAGAGAACATAGATATGCAAACTTTGTTTATCATTAAATATAGGCAAAAGTACAATTGGTATTCTCAACGTTTGAAATCATTTTTAATTATACTCCTAACATATTTTTTTGTCAATTATAACTCCAACGTTGCACTTTCTAGTCAATTATACCCCCCTTTCATATTTTTTGTCAATTATATTTATACCCTAATATGGGGTATAATTGACTCAAATATGAAACGTTAGGAATATAATTGACAAAAAAAAATATTGAGGATATAACTAAAAATAACCCCAAAGATTAAGAATACCGATAATACTTTTGCCTTAAATATATTACTCTTTCCTATTTATTTTCCAAAAAGAAAGANCAAAGATTAAGAATACCGATAATACTTTTGCCTTAAACATATTACTCTTTCCTATTTATTTTCCAAAAAGAGAGAGAAGTCATGTTAAGTGTCACGTCCTACAAAACAGAAAAAAGAGACAAAACTTAATAGTAGGATTATTTTAAATCAAGTTCCAAAAATAAACTAATTTGGACTTTTCCAAAAATAATGGACCAAAATGAACTTTGAGGCAAAGATAATGAACCAAATTGAACATTTGACCTTTTATTCAATCCTGTAAAACATTTTTAAAATCATGACAAAAAAGAAAACATAATAAAACAAACTCACATTACACATTCCTAGAATTTAAATATTAGTGTAATTTTGATTCTCAAATCGTGTGACCTCCCCAATTGTTCAGATGATAAGGGAATAGAAATTACAATTAATCATCAGCCTAGGCTCCCTCATCCTCCTCCCTTCAAGTTTTGAAAACCTGCAAATGGAGAAGTCATAGAATACATTGTAAGAACAGAAAAATCATTTTATGTGAAGAGAGTGAGCCTTACAACTAATACATGACACTATAATACCATAGACACTTGTTTTTTAAAAAATTAATTTAATAAACAAAATCCTCTTCATCCTCATCCAATCTAAATGCACTCAAATTAGAAGTCAGCATTTCTTCTTGGGGCAATCTTTTTGCAGTGAACAGTTTCAGTATTTCCCAAGATGTCACCATTTCTGCTCTGTTCTGTAGCCCTTACCGCCAGCTCCATCTCAAAGCACAAATGCACAATGGTAGAAGTAGAACCCAGTTGGATTGCGGCTTGTACTGAAATGATGAGAAAAGATCAGTCATTTGAGATGTATAGCATGTAGCAACCGAAACATATAAGTGGATGAAAAATTCCTAGGTTAATACTAGTCTATGAAAAAAATGTAGACCAAATTAATTGAGTAAACATGCAATTTGGTCTTTAAAAAATATACGAATTGACAACTCAATTCTTAAAAAGTCTAGTTTATATACTTCAATCAACTTAATCCTTTAAATTAAATCTATATTATAGGAACTAACTTGTAAGAACAAAATGACCAAAATATATTGATTCTACGATTTCTAGAGATTGAAGAATAGAAAATAAACTTTCAAATATTAAATTGTTAACTCAAACCTTTTAGGGATCAATTTATATATTTACTTGTTTAATTATGAATAAATATGTAAATATCTTGAATTCACTTTTTTGTGAGATCTCTATTTATAATTAATTTGGTCTACAAACTTGCAATAGATTAGGTCAACCTACAATCTTTTATACATCAATACAGAGTGGTATGAACCAAAGAGAATTATTTAGGAGATAAAACACTATTGAAAACAAGCCAATGGACTGAGAAACATCAGTTTGAGCCAAAAATATTGACTGCCTTGGTCTGTGACTATTACTACAGCCAAAGAGTAATCGGAGATAGATCTTGGCATAAAGAACTTTCAAAGTTGAGTGTAAGCTACATGAAAAGTAATAACCTTTTCACAAAATACTAAAATCATCAAAATATATGCTGGTTTCAGCAGAGATTCATCTAAATCATTCCACTTATGACATATGAGTTGAAAAGCTTGTGTTATATTTTAGAGAGGGCACAGAATTCAAATCCCAGAAGTTCAGGGAGTAACTCACAATGCGAATCTAGAGCTTTAAGTCGATCTTTTCAGACCATTTGAAGATATCTGAGTGCACTCTATCTCCACCCAATTCATCACCAGTGGCTCCTGCTGCTACTCTTATGATATCTTCAATTAATGCAAAATTTCCTAATATGTCAACATGATTGCCACTCTGGGTTCCCCGGCCCTCTAGAAGATTAGCTGGAGGGGCATGATCATACTCCCTTATGTAAGTTTGGATTCCTGAAGGATTGAAACGTGTTCTTCCTCGCCAACCTTTTGCACACATGAAACCAGCACTTAAAACAGGAACTGTTTCATCTCCATCAACAGAATAAACTCCACCCCGTAGACAAGAATGCTCATTTCCGCCATCGGCTGATGCGTCAATCTGAAAGGGAATGTAACAATCAGATTGAGCAGTCGGCTTGTAGACATATGCTCTTTCTGTAGGGATCCCAACCCCATACATTGAGTAGATCTCCATATCTGGAGCATTCGGTAATCTGCAGCAGCCACATAGAAAATTAAAAGGAACACATTACAATCACAAATATAGAAACATGAGTTTTCACAAATATCAGGATATAATATAAGAGACAAAATAATTAATAATTACAGTATTAAGATTTGGATGAGAAACAAAAACAGCAGTTGCAGCAACCCATCGCTGTCATCATTATAGGTGATAACATGCTCAAGTGGTATCCAAGTGTACTGTATTTGTCAGATCTTTATCTTCCAGATCTCATGAGATTGGCAGACTTGTTTCGAAGAGCTTATACAATTTGTTCAATGTTCGTGAAAGATTTTAGTTGAAGGAAAGACAAATTGCAATAAGTTTTCTTTCTTACTTTTATAGGAAAACAACTGCATGAATAAATATACGTAAAAATTTCTGACCACAAGAATAAATATAATGGGAAAAATAAATCTTACTTCGTTTCTAAGGGATTAGACCAATATTTGTAATGTTTGTACTTTGGGTCATCCAAATTGTCGGCAATCCCATGTGAAAAATGCTGATCTCCACGGTTCATCATCTTTGGAGCGACATACTTAAGAAGATCCAAAATTGAACTGGCTGTAAAGGCTTTATAATCTGATACAGCTTTAACTCCCTCAACACCCATTTCATGATACTCTGTCCAGACATCACAGTGGGAAGTGTTTGCAAGGCTCCTACCCTTTAGCGCACCCTGTCAAGTACAACAAGAGATATAAAACTTAAAAATGCTATTCACAAAAGCAATTGATGCTATGTGCATATCGGTTGCCAGCCAGTATCCAGAATTTGAGATCACAATAGACACAGCAACATTCAACTGTCAATCTCTAAGTGACAATTGTAACTTTTGCCTGAAAATAGATACAACTTGAGGGCAAGTTAATGGTCCCAAACTGAAAGCCATGCTATTTACACTCGTATGTTAGAGAATCGGTGCTACATTGCAGAAGAGGTTCAGAAAACAATAGCTTGTGATGGTGATCTCCAATAACTCGTTGTTATTCCTCATTTAAGGTTTCTTTACTAACAACTAAAATTATATAACTAAATTGAAAAAGGGCAAATCAGGATAATTATTTGTTTGTCAGTTGGAGACTGACTGCAAATACTATATGCTATTTGACCATTGGAAACAGAGTGAGTTAAATATATTCACATTACCTTGAAGTCCAATATCTCAAGCTTGGAGGAATGTGACTCAGCTACGTCTCTACCAAATGATATAATTCTTCCATAATTCACATCTTTCGCTGACCGAGGACTGTCTTTGCTATTTTCAATTGCAGGGTCAGTAACATTATTCTTAGGCTTCTTTGCGCTGCAGTTATAATATCCTTCAGGAGACCAATCAAGGCCACCCCATATGGTGTCCCCACCTTTTGGTATCATTGACATAGTTGAATCCCATGTCCGGGTCATCCGCATTAAATGTTGCAGCATTTGAAATCCAAAAACATCCTTATCCAAAAAGCCCGGTGCTAAAGCCCTGCACAAGGATTAGCAGTTTATTAACTATGCAAAGCATAATAGAAATAACCTTGATTTAGACTTTCATCAGAGAGGAATCAATTTTAGGTGTTTTCGCATATGAGGAGAGGCATTGATAAAATTGATAGGCATTGGTTTGGAGCAACTAAATTTTTGTTTCTGCGTATCAACTTAATTTAGCAAGCACATTCAAAATAATTATTATCAGTATTATGATAAAATTGATGAAATGCAATGGATCTCTTTTATCTCCATGAAGTGATAGCATCTATCTGCATGCGTTTCTGAATTGATCCATAATTCTATATCACTAGCCAAAATCAATTTACAAGTCAAAAGAAAATATTATAAGTTTATAATTGTCACCCTATCTCAACAAAACAAATCTGAAGAGGTCGATCAACATAATTACAATCTATTTTTGGTGGATTAAAAGTACCCATATGAGTGTTTTTTTTTTAAAAAAAAATATGTGATAACATCTATAAATTTATATGGAAAATATATTTATATTGAGTTTTCTACCTCAATATCCATAAAATTGATTATCACAGTGAGTATTAATGAAAACCTATAACCTTTCTTGAGGAAACAGTAAAAAAGTTAGTCATATAGGGACTTATCCATCTGAAGCATGTTTTTCAGGATTTTCATATGGAGAACTCAACCTCTTGAGAAGTCACAAGTTGCTTCACCACTAGATTTAGATCACCTTGACTCCTTGAGATTTGTGGGTTTAATGATAATAAAAAAATAAATAAATACTCAACATGAATCTTGAGAAGACTCAAGATGAAGAATTCAAACCCTAGAGAGGTCAAACTCTGTAGAATTTACACAAACATTTCAAGTAGATTGATGATAATAATATATGCTTAAGACCATCCAAAACCAACTTATCTGGAATTTTTATTTTGTTTTATTATGGAAAGAATACGTCGGCGTCAGTTAATCCATTTAGCCGACTCTACCTAGTGGGAAAAGGCTTAGATTGTTGTTGTTGTTGTTGCTTTATATGGAAAGAGCATATACAGGATCAAGAATTCACTTTATAGTAGTTAAAACAAAACCTGGCAACTGCAATATCCCTGCCTTCTATAGAGAAAAGTCCAGCAACTGATTTTGGAACGCCAAGAAAAGGTCCCCCAATGTTCATGACAGCTTTAATATGCTTGGCACACCAATCTGGTCCACCCCCACCACCCATTGGTTTTGGTGCTTCAACCCACTTCATAAAATGAAGGAAGTAAAGAACACCCATTGAATGAGGAATAACAACGACCTTTTTACCATCATTCGTAGCCACCATGAGTTCTATATTACTTTTCATTCTGCTCATAGTTTGATCTCTGACCTGGTAAAATGGAGAAGACGACAAAACATTGAATGTAAGTTGATCAGCAGAGAATTAATCAACACAAGAACTATGAACTGACAAAAGTTTAATTACCTCTGTATTCTGAAAGGAGATTCTCCAATCATATGCAGCCATATACATGCTTTTTTCCTCATATCCAATGCGAGCTAAATTAGCTATTAGAACAGCCCAGACAAAATAACCAGGTGCAAAATAATCAGCTGCTACTAGTCCAGATACAGGCCTAACTCTTATGCCTGGACGATCTAGTCCTGTTTCATTATCTAATGACATGTGCTCAACCCAGCATAATGGTCTGCGGAGACAAAAAAAACAGACAACCCAATATACTATTATATACAACTTGAAAGCATCATTTAACAATGACAGAATGGGAATTTGACAAAATATATAAATTGATATGAAAGAATGATACAGTAAAATACACAATAAGAAAAACGTTGGGGACAAATTACCAAATATTGAACATTTAATTAAAGTCCCCAAAAGCTTTCTCAAGAACGGGACTAGCACAAATCAGTAAAAGTTCCAATGAAATTTTTTCAGAAATAACAAAATAACTTCGTCTCTCAAGTCTCAATGAAAAGCATGAAGTACAGAACATCCAATAATTCAACCAAATGAAGGCCATGTCATTCCTCTTTGTGCTGCCATTCTAACATGACCAACAGGTATGTTGTTTTGTTCTCTTTGTGCTATCAACACTTACTAATGGTCAGTATATTATAACAGGAGAGAAACAAAGAAAAATTAAGAAACAATATCACTATCCAATTTTGGTTATCTCTTCTAGGATATTAAGTTACAGGCTTTCACCAGCAACCCATTATCGAACATCAAAAGGAAATCTTACTAATGTCTCAGTTAAAGTCACTTCTCTTTTCAACAACAAAAAAATTGATAGTTCACACTTCAATAGACATTTGTTCCTTTAAGTGAGTAGAGGTTACTCCCAGAATACTTTTTCCCATTGTTGAGTTATATATAACAGAAATTCCCATCACAATCTAATTCTTTTCGTGAATACTTTTACTCTCAGATCAGGAAAGGCAGAGAGAGTATAAATAGTTTTTAACACATAAGAAAACACCTATTTGAAGCTTTTCACAGACAAAAGTACTGAAGATCAAATTCTTAATTTAATCCCAGTTAATTCTGAGTAGTACTCAGTAACCATCAACTCTCCTTGTTTCAGACCATGAATCCGTCTTCTGATCCCATACACCTGAGCATCATTCCCTTCACGAGAATAAGTGCGTTTGGCAGAGCTCCAGATTTTCTCAACAGTATCCAATAACAAATATTGTTTGGAAAAATGGGGTTGCATTGTATTGAGCAACCATGTCATGACAAGAGAATTTTCAGTGTTTCAATCTTAACGTTTTCCTATGATTATTTAGAAAAGAGAAAATTGAAAACCGCAGTACCTCTTGTACAACTCCCCAAAATTGCCGCCCCACAGCCTCTTCCTGAACAATCCTTCTGCACAATGACGACCCTCCCAAAGTTCCAATCCACCGGTGACAATGCCAGGCACGAAAACCACAGGATGCTTCACCGTCAAGCCCTCCTTCCTCAATTTCACGCCCGGCGGATCCGGCAACGGCCCTCCTCCAATCGCCTCCGCCACATACTGAGGAAACGATGCCGGCATTGCATTATACAGAAACAACAAAAGCCACCAAAGCGAGCAAATAAAACCCACGAACCAACAACAACTATCAACACAAGTCCATTTCCTAATCTTCTCGACTTGATCTTTTGCCGCCTTCCTCTTTGTTGCTCTCTTTCCTCCTCCATCTGTCTCTCTCCCGTTGTTCTCCTTCTCCTCCTTCTTCCCATCGTCTCGATCAGAATCAGCGGGCGTTTGATTTACAGAGCCCTTCCTGCGTCGCACAAACGACGACATCGTTCGTATTCCCTAACGAACGCTCTTACCGGAACCAGCGAAAAAGGAAATAGATAGATTAAACAAAACAAAAAATGCCCCAAAAAGAAGGAGCGAGAAAACGAAAAAAAGATCAAAAGCAGCTTTAAATTTAAACTCTCGGAAAGTACGGAACGTTGATTAATGGAGTCTGGGGTTCAGGCGGCGAGCAATCGGGATTGCTCTCACAAAAGTGTAAAGTATAAACTAATCCTCGTCGGAACCCTAGATTCCGGTGGCCGGAGGGGAGGAGGAATCGCCGGAGACGAAGCACGTGATTGACCGCCGTCGTCGTCGTGGTGGGTATGTATATACCTATATATATATGTTCATCACGTTGTGTTATCATTTATCAATGTGTTTGTATTTTTGTAATTTGCAACTTTTGTATGCATGTATCTTTCAGAATTCAGATCTGAGCTCAGGTGGGTCCCAAAGTCACCCAAAGTGGCTTGAGATTGGGACACGTGGCAGTTTTGAAAATGCAAATAAATTAATTTTCTTTCTTTCTCCTTTTTTTGTTTCTAAATTTTTTATTTAATTTATTTTAAAATAAAATTATAAAATTTTATTCTTAAACATATAAATAAAATTTATTAAAGATATCAATTAAGACTTATTGATGAATATGACATAATTTTAAATATTAATGATATCACACTTATACTAATAAATAGATCAAATAAATTATAATTAAATTTTATAATTTAAATGTTAAATTAAAAAAATTTTGTCCTACATTAAATCTTTAATTTTTTTTCAAAAAAAAATTTTAAAATATAAAGTGGAGTATGCATACAATCGCGAAGTGGCATAATTTTTTTAAAGTAATTTATCTTGGTTTGATGCTTTAAAAAAATTAATATAATGCTGAAAACATAAAAAATAATAACTTTTTTAAGTAACCAAAATTGTGTGTTGGACAATCTTATGCTAAGGAACTTCTTGACGTTTTTAAGTCATTTAGGATCTGCATATCGTTTATATATATTATTTTATTTTGATAATTCACAAAAAAATTTTAATTATTTTAATATTTTTGGAATTGTATATGTTCGAAATATGTCTTAAATATGTAATATATAACTGTTGCAAATCGTTTTGATATGAGTTAATCAATAGTTGCACATGTTCTTAATCAGATACTTATATATATGGAAAGAATCCTGATTGA
Source organism: Chamaecrista fasciculata (assembly GCA_003254925.1). NCBI lineage: Eukaryota > Viridiplantae > Streptophyta > Magnoliopsida > Fabales > Fabaceae > Chamaecrista > Chamaecrista fasciculata. Next base: position 33,168 of record QANZ01027752.1, on the reverse strand, counting down.
TTGCGCTAACATTAAATGCTTATCTTTGCGATAATTACATGCACTACTTGTTCATGAATGATCTAATCTAGTAAATTAGTTGCTTATTATATGATTTCAGTTATTGGAATTAGTTTCTTAGCTTAAGTATTCTATTTCATGCGAGGAATCAAATAAGGAAAGTTTTCGAATCATGTCTGCCACTTCCTTGACATATGCTTCTGAATCCTATTGAAGTCAAAATGCAAATTGAAGTTGCCTACTCAACAAGACAAGCTTATATGTAATAGAGACGTTGTAGCTGCTCTGTAGATTAAAGAAAATTGAAGATTCTTAAAGACATAGTCGTTGGAGCTCAAATAATCGGGGAATTCAAATCAATTCCTTATGAAGCTCCCTTCAACGGAGACTATATAAAGAAGAGCATATTCAAACGTTGAAGACTACTGCTTACAAGAACTATATCAAGAGTATTCAAAGAGCTTAGTGCCTACATACTTTCTTTGTAATATTCCTTTGTGAAAAAGGATTATTGTAAAACCTTGGAGATGATCCTAGTCTTAGGTTGATTCCAAGTGTATTGGTTGGTTGCCTACATAATATATAAAATTCCCTTGCTGGTTGGCTTGGGGAGTGGATGTAGTATAAGGGAAACTTCCATTTCAAAGATTATACCCTTATGTGAACCACTACAAATCATGGTCTTGATCTCTCTCTACCTTAACTCTTTATTATTCTGTATTTTATCATTTGAGTTAAGTTGAAAAAGGTTTGAAAAGGTTTTGAAACAAAAGTGTTTGAAAAACTGTTTGTTAAGGAATTGAACGTTTTCGTTAAGGAATTGTAGTTTTCTTTAAGGAACTGATTTTACATAAGGAACTCCTTAACATCTTGCGAAAAAGTTTTAAGATCCTATTCACCCCTCTTCTAGAATCTCCTTGTGCATTTTGTCTAACAAGTGGTATAAGAGCTCTGTCTCTTTATTTTGTAGGTGTAACAACCTTGAGAAAAGATCTTTGTCAAAATGCAGAACAACAGTAACAACTCTGGTGCATTCTCTTTGCACAAGCCTCCATACTTTGATGGGAATGACTATACATACTAGAAGAATCGTATGAAGATTTTCACTGAGTCAATCAACCCTCAAATATGGCAGATTATTCAAAATGGTCATATACGGATTACCAAAAGAGAGAATGATCAAATAGTCGACAAACCTATGGATGAATAGGATGACAACGACAATAACAGGTATGCACTCAATAGTAAAGCTACTAACATTATCTATTGTGATGTGAGTGCAGATGAATTCAAAAAGTTGTCTAGATGTGACACGGTAAAGGAAATGTGGGACAAACTTCAAGTCACACACGAAGGAACCACAGAGCTAAGAAAGTCTAGAACTGATGTACTGACAAAAGAGTATGAGAACTTCCACAAGAAGAAGTCACAATCAAGGAATCCCCCTTTTCGAAAAGATAACAACATCAAAAAAGACAAGGAAATGACCTGTTACGAATGTAAGAAACCGGGACACATGCGACTTGGCTGCCCTTTGCTTAGAAAATCCAATTTCAAGAAGAAAAGGCAATGGTAGCCGAATCCTCATGGGATGATGATAAGATCTCCTCGCCGAAGAAGATGATGACTATGAGGAGACAGAAATAGTAAACCTCTGCTTTTTGGCTACTACTGACGATTTTTCGTTCCATATTGGTTCCTTAGTTTTCCAAAACTTGGCACAGTTGGTCTCTCAAACGTTTTCCATCTATGTTTTCATTAAAAAAAGAGACAAAATTGATTTTTATCTCCTAAAAGTTTGAATTTTTACATTAAGGACCTTTTTCTCTATAATTTTTTTTCATTAATAGGNTTAGTTTTCCAAATTTTGGCACAGTTGGTCTCTCAAACGTTTTCCATCTATGTTTTCATAAAAAAAAGAGACAAAATTGATTTTTATCTCCTAAAAGTTTGAATTTTTACATTAAGGACCTTTTTCTCTATAATTTTTTTCATTAATAGAATCAAAACGTAAGAATAAAAAATAAANCAAAGAAACTGTCCGTGTGGATTACTGGCAGAGGGAGAACTCTGGGAGTGGATCCGTGGAACTCGCCCCGTACAACCTGCGTTTGAAACTCTGAGGTATAACACTAACCAAAGTTTTAAATTCTACTAGCGGATCCGTTCGGGAATCTTAGGACCTAGGCGTTTTTTTTTTAAATTTTATTTTTGCTTCCGCTGCCCTTGGCGCCTACGATTCCCAACACAAGCATGATATAAGAGATCAAATTTTGAGTATCACTAACTTTTCTTGTACCGATAACTTGGGTAACTATTTGGGGATGCCTTTGTTGCATGGTAGACAAACTAGAAGGGATTTTCAGAGACTTATTGATAGGGTTAAGATTAAACTTGCGGGTTGGAAGGCTAAATCCTTATCTATGGCGGGAAGGGTTACCTTGGCTAAATCCGTTATCTCTTCTATTCCTTACTATGCCATGCAATCAACTAGAATTCCTTTATGTGTCTGTAATGAGATAGAGAAACTTCAAAGGAATTTTATTTGGGGTCATGATGAGAATACGAGAAAGTTACATACCATTGGTTGGGATGCTATTTGTAGGAATAAGGAGCATGGGGGCCTTGGCATCAAACGGCTTCAGTATATGAATGATGCCTTCCTTATGAAGATTGGGTGGAAGGTGAGGAGTGATCCTGAGAATATTTGTAGTAGGGTTCTAACTAGTAAATATGGTAGAGGGGAGGACTTACTTAGATTTATCGTGATTAAGGATAGTGATTCCCATCTTTGGAAAGAACTTGGTAAAATTTGGAGTAAGTTAAATAATGGGCAATGTTGGAGTATTGGAAATGGCCTTAGTGCTAATTTTTGGACTGATATTTGGGGAAAAGGGAACAAGAGTATTATTGAAGAGATTAATGTGCTATTCCTATGGGGATTTTGAACCAAAAAGTGGCGGACTTGGCTACTAATGGCAGTTGGGATTTAGATTTTCTCCGGCCTATGTTGGGAGGTGGGATTCAGAGATTCTATTCTGAAGTGGTACCTAAGGATTCTTTGGGCAATGATCAAATTAGATGGCTGCCTTCGGGAAATGGAGAGTTTTCGGTTAAATCTACATACAACATGTTGATCAAGAATGATCCCCCTAACAGAATTTTCAAAATGATATGGAAATTAAATGTGCCTGAGAGAGTTAGAATTTTTATTTGGAGGCTTACTCATGACAGACTTTTTACCAGAGATAGATGTAGTCGCTGGTTTGGTGCCTCTGATAGATGTCATAGATGCCCTGACCAGGTGGAAACCACTCTTCATGTGCTGAGAGATTGCAATTTTGCCGCTGGCCTGTGGAACAAGTTTTTGCAGCCCAGTCATTTTATCTCTTTTATAACTATAACTTACTTAACTGGATTTATGCTAATTTAAACAACTCCTTTTCTAGTAATTTGCAGTTTGCTTGGAATCAGATGTGGGCTATTAATACCTGGAATATATGGAGATGGAGGAATGACACTCTCTTCAATTCCAGTGTCAACATTCCGAGAGACCCTTTTGTAAGTACTGTTTCTACAATCAGGCAGTATAATGACAGTTATAATTTTCATCTTTCAGGGGATAAACAGACTCAAAAGATCTGGACTAATGTTACCTGGGATCGTCCGAAGGAGGGCTGGGTGAAGCTCAACTCTGATGGCTCGTGTGACTCTGTCCGGGGTCTTTCTGGCTGCGGTGGTTTATTGAGGAACTCTAATGGTGGTTGGATCCGTGGTTTCTACAAATTCCTGGGAGATTGTTCGGTGATTAGGGCTGAATCGTGTGGTTTGTTGGAGGGGCTCTCTTGTGCGAGGGAGCTTGGAATCACCAAGTTAGAGATTGAGTGTGACTCTTCGTCCCTTGTCTCCGCCGTGAAGGATCCTCGGCCAATGGGGGCGGACATTAGCACGCTGATACGTTCGATCTTGGAGCTGCTTGGCCACTTTGAGTTATGGACCATTCGCCATGTTTGGAGGGAATCGAACGTCTGCGCTGACCTCCTTGCTGCTATGGGTCGCGAAGATGGCAGTGGAAACCTTCTGAGTTTGGAGCATCCCCCTTCGGCTGAGCTGCGCTTTGCTCTGCTGCGTGACTGTCTAGGGCTGGGTTTGGAGAGAGCGTTGTAGTCTCGTGTCTGGGTTCTTTGCTGGAGGTTTTTCTTTTTTGTTTGTTTTTTCTCCTTTGTTTTGTGGGCTTTAGCCATCCGGTTTCTACCAAAAAAAAAAAGCATAATCTATAAATAGTGTTGAACTAGAGAAACAAATAAAAGCATTTTTTAAAATTTGTTTATCAAATGGATTTTTAAAATTCTTTTTTTTCTTGAAAACATGTTTTTTAAAAAGAAAATTAAAAAGAAATTTTAGAAAAACAATTCTTAGAAAATAAAATGAAACAGGACCATATTTTTAGCTCCTAATTGTTTTTCGACAAACATTAAGAATTTAATTCTTAAATTTTATACTATTGGCTAAATAATTGATATTTATTAAAAAATCAGGATTCAAAAAATATATTCCTAATGCTTACCTAAAGTTCCATTTTGGGCCCTAATATTTTTTTTGTTTTGCTTTGGTCTTTAACATTTTTTAAAAGTTTTATAATTGGTCTGTAATTATTGAATGTGGTTATATCTCTCTCTTTTGCTTTTGACTCTAATTGGGTATAGAAAAAACTCATCAAATTTAATATGTAGCTCTAATTTCATTCTATTCGGGTTTAAAACGAGAGTGATAGAACCATATTCAATAAGTATGGACCAATTATGAAACTTTTAGAAAATATTAAAGACTAAAACGAAACAAAAAAATGTTAAGAATCAAAACGAAACTTCAGATAAGCATAAGAGACCAAAATAAAATTTTTGCCAAAACAAATATATATATCGCCCACCCCCCCTCCCCACAACCAAAAATCCTGACTTGGCCGTTGGTGGCAAAAAAAAACATTAAGGCAAAAGTACACATTTCGTCCCCAAGCTTTACAACTGTTGTCAATTTTGTCCCCAATCTTTTTTTGCTGTTAATTTCGTCCCTAAACTTTACACATGCTGTCAATTTCGTCCCCAATATTTTTTGATGTCAATTTCGTCCCTAATCTTTCACATTTTGGCCAATTTTATCCTTTGCTCTTACTTTAGCCAAATATTAACGACAAAATCTATGTGGCTAACGATATATAATGTAAAAATGATAGAAAAAGAAACTCAAATCCTAACTTAGATTCAAAAACAAGGATGCAATCTGTCGTTAATTTATTAAAAGAAGTTAGTCAAATGATAAAATTGACGAAAATATGAAAGATCGGGGACGAAATTGACAGTTGATGTAAAGTTTGGGGACGAAATTGACAGCAAAAAAAGATTGGGGACGAAATTGACAGTTGATGTAAAGTTTGGGGACGAAATTGACAGCAAAAAAACATTGGGGATGAAATTGACAGTTGGTGTAAAGTATGGGGACGAAGTTGACAGTAAAAAAAAGTTTGGGGACGAAATTGACAGTTGGTGTAAAGTTTAGGGACGAAATTAGTACTTTTGCGAAACATTAATAATGTACTCCCTTCGTTTCGCAATATCTGCTGTAATATTGTATGTGCACACGGAACAAGAGAATGATGAGTATATCTTAAACTTAGAAAAATATAAAATGAAAAGTCTAAATTACCCTTATTTATTCTTCACCACTAATTAAACTTGAAAAGTCTAAGAAACAATAAAGAGGGATAAAATTGTAAACAAATAATTAATGCTTTCTTGATTTTATAAAATAGTAGATATTTTGAAATATTAAAATTCCTCCAATTCCAGCAGATATTGTGAACAAGAGGGAGTAATGTAATACATACATGCCTCTTTCATGATAAAATCTAAATAAAATTTCTTATTAATTATATTGATCAATGTATTGTTCTTTTTATTTTTATTTTTTAATTCTTCCTTTAAAAGTATGAGAAGATGAGAGATTTAAAAAAATATATATATTAAATTAATTGAATTATTATTAGACATAACAGTTAACCAAGGTTCAATTAAGGAGTACAAATCGTTAAAATTGAATTGTCTGTATCCGTATCATGTATCGCATTCGTGTTAATGTAATAATGTCTCATAAGTAATAAATGAAAGTCCAACGACCTCCGAGAAAAATATGAGAAAATAAATAAAACAAATAAAAAGTTTGAAAATGAAACCGTTTAGTCATACTTTAAATGCAGGTGTATAAACATTATCAAGACACATTGCTCAAAAGTTGATTCAAACATATACCCAATTAACCCAAAGACAGATAAATATCTCCAAGACTCCAACATCAATTCTCGCTTTGGATTTACCTTTTGATCCAACAATTAAAGATTTAATTACACTTTGATGTGACAACTCACGAGCATTTCTTTTTTCACCCCTAGATTTCTAATCATAGAAAGAAACAAATTGAGAAATAATTATGTTATCCATTGAATAAAATCTTAGCTCAAACATTTCTTGGAAATATTATATATTATATAATATTATAGTGTGTTAAATAAAAGTTTTATTTGTGTGAGATCAAGAAAGAGCCAATAATATCTTTTAATATCTTTTATCATTATTAATTTCTGATCATTATTTTCTAAAACCATTTTTTTATTGCGATTAAATTTTTTTGAAGGTTACAGAAAATCTATTATCTATTATATCTATTATCTATTTTCTCAATTTCAAATAGCCCAGTTAGATATCTCTCATCTCTATGAGGGACAAAATCCTATTTTGGTCAACCAAATTCCTCAGCTCTGCAATCAACCAAACCCGTACCTAGCCCTTATGGCTACCCTGTTTCGGGCAACGTTAGACTAGGCCAAAGTTCGACAACTACAATGCCGGAATAGTCAAGACCTTAGGTCTAAGGTATCGTGACAGGTGTACTGGAGAGGCTAGCTAATGACTAAACCCATGCAGGACTCTCCGGGTCATTCCAGCAACTTGTAACCCTTTACATAATTGCACCATGACCCTCGTAAAGCATCTAGTGCATGTATCCCTATACTTCGAGGTCATGCTGGTCTTAGTTCATTTCAAGCTCCCACTCGAATGAGCGACCAGGGACAAATTTAGATTAATTATCATATAATTAATCAAGGACGCCATCATAGTAAACATGCTAATTATGATAACAATATAATTTATCTCTATAAATTAATCAATATGTTCAAAACACATTCACAAAATGATTGGCCCTAGGGCACAATCTCCAATAGACTCCCACTTGCACTAGGTACAATCATTAATCAAACTGTTCCTACACTAGGAACATCCATTAATGCGTCTAATCCCCATTGACATTACATGACATTCACGTATGACCCGTGCTGGGGTTTTCATTAGAGGATCGGCAATTTTATCCTCAAATGCTATTTTACATATCTTAACATCACCATCTCAAGGTGATAATGTCTGAGTATATATCACTGTCGGAACGTCAGTGGGGACCCAGTCCCATTTGGTGTCTTTCCTGTCTCCACAAGGGGACAACCAAGCATACTCCAGACACTAGTTTTCCGGTCCGTGTTTCTACACGACCAACCATCTGTTGTAGAATCAGCAATCGTGCTCTGGTTGGAACCTTTCCAACCCACAATGCCACCGTTCAGGAGAAATACCTGTTCAAACTGCGATTAAATCATCTTGGTTGATTTGAAAAACAGGCACCTGTGTAACCACTTACACATTAGTTCCACCATAAACCAAGAATTCATCCTTAGTTCTTCTTAAGTACTCAAGGATGTCTTCGACAGCGGTCCAATGATCCTCTCCAGGGTCTTGTTGGCACCGGTTCATCACGCTCAGGACAAACGATGATTCATCACTATGAATCATTCCTTGGAATCCCGCATACTGAACCCCTTCAGTATCTTATCCAAGTATGTACTTTGACTTAATTTAAGAAGCACACGAGATCTATCTATATAAATCTTGAACCCTAGTTTATAGGAAGCTTCTCCTAAGTCCTTCATTGAAAATGAATTTCCCAACCAAGATTCACAATCTTTAAGGTAGGAGTATCATTTCCAACGAGTAATATGTCATCGACATATAGCACCAAGAACATAATTGTGCTCCCACTAACCTTCTTGTAAACACAGGGCTCGTCAGGGTTTCGTAAGAAGCCAAACCTTTTGACTACCTTATCAAAACGATGATTCCAACTTCGTGATGCTTGCTTCAATCCAATAATGGACCTCTGAAGTTTGCATACCTTCTCTGGTTCCTCTGGACATACAGATCCCTTAGGTTGTGTCACGTACACATCCTCGAGCAGCCTTTCTATCCATTTGCCATACTTCATATTCATAATATGCGGTTACGGCAAAGAGAACCCTTATGGACTCAGCGATCGCAACTGGGGAAAACGTTTCATCATCACATGACGTTGAGTCAACCCCTTTAGCTACTAGCCTCGCCTTGAAGACATTAACTTTGCAATCTATGACGGTTTTCTCCCCGAAAAACCCACTTCAGGTGGAGTGTTCAAGGTCCATACCTTGTTGTCGTACATGGATCGCATTTCTGCCTTCATGGCTTTAAACCATTTCTCAGAGTTGGAACCCACGACAGCTTCTTGATAGGTGGTAGGCTCACCACGCTCTACGAGCAACACATCCCTGTTCCCTGTCATCAAGGATCCATATCCTTGAGGTCGAGAACGTGTCCTATCAAACTCTCGTGGTCCTTGTGTTACTAGAGGAGCTACCACAACGCCTTGTGGCTCTTCTTTAGTTTCCGTCTGCGCCTCTATAGTGCCTTGTGGATCTTGAACCCCTTCAAGATTAATCCTACTCCCACTGTTTCTTTTGGAAACAAAGATTCCCTTTTCAAAAGGAATCCTCTTCTGACTACAAACATTATGCGGTCAGATGGGTAGTAGATAAAATACCCCCTCGTTTCCTTGGGGTATCTTACAAAAGAACACTTGAGGGTTTTGGGAGACGGTTTATCGTTAAGCCGTTGCTTAACTTAAACTTCACATCCCAAATCCTGAGGTAAGACATAATGGGACTCTTCCCATTCCATATCTCATATGGTGTCTTCTCAATTGCCTTAGACGGAACACAGTTAAGTGTGAAACTAGCAGTTTCTAGAGCATCCCCTTAAAAGGATGGCGGAAGATCATCCTGACTCATCATAGACCGAACCATATCCTATAGAGTTCGATTCCTCCTCTCGGAAACACCATTCTACTATGGGGTTCCGGGAGGGGTAATTTGTGAGATTACCCCACAAATTCTAAGATGATCAATAAATCCTTGACTCAAATACTCGCCTCCTCGATTAAATTGAAGGACTTTGATTTTCTTGCCAAGTTGGTTCTCCACTTCACTTTGAAATCTTTTGAACTTTTCAAAAGACCCTGACTTTTGCTTCATAGTCAAAACTACTGAAGTCGTCAGTGAACGTAGCGAAGTACGAGTAATCACCTCTAGCCTAGGTACTCATGGGTCCACATACATCACTATGTATGATTCCCAATAAGTCAGATGCCCTCACACTGTTTCCAGTGAAGGGCGCCTTTGTCATCTTTCCAAGTAGACAAGATTCACAAACATGATGTGATTCAAAATCAAATGAGTTTAGAAGTCCATCCTCATGGAGCTTCTCCAGGCGTTTCTCATTTATATGGCCTAAACGACAGTGCCAAAGGTATGCAGGATTAGATTCGCTTAATCTTAATCCTTTTCGTATCAATGTTATAAATATCGTTATCGCGTTTCCAATTTTAAGATGCAATGATTATCTTGCAAATCACCATAAGCAAATAAACATCATCTTTATAAATTGAACTCCTTTCATTACAGTTAACACATGTAAGACTTCCTTATCATATAAGAAAAGAAACATTGTTTGAACTATTAAGAAGGTACATAACAACGAAATAAGCTCAGAGGGCAAAACAAGCTCGCATGTTCCTACAGCAATAGCAGCAACCCTTGCTCCATCGCCTTCACGCAGGTCCATCTCGCTTCTGTCCAGCTTTCTACTGTCTCTAAGACCCTGCACATCAAATGTGAGAACCACATGCTGTATCTAATACCCAAGTGGTTAAGTAGAAAGGAACAAATATAACAAAGATACCTGAAGTAGAGGCCTCAGCGGCTTCCTTCTGTTTCTTCAGATCTTCCAAATACAATTCGCAATTCCTCTTCCAGTGTCTTGGCTTTTGACAGAAAAAGCAAATTGCATCCTTTGCGGACTTTGCCTTCTTGGCAGGTTGTGGATTGGGCTTGGCCACTGGCTTGGTCTCACCATCCATGACGTCAGCCTTCCTCTTTCCTTTGCCCTTCCCTTTCCCTTGGTCTTTCTGAGCTATCAGGACTGTTGCAGGCGCTCTTTCCATGGAAGCCTCAGCAGTCTTGAGCATCCTATGCAGCTCAGAAACTGATTTCTCCATTCCACACATCTTAAAGTCCATGACAAACTTGTCATAAGCTTTAGGCAGCGAGCTTAGGATCAATTCCGTCGCAAGCTCTGGAGTAATGGGAAATCCAAGCCTACCAAGATGATCTATGTACCCCTTCATCTCCATGACATGGGTACTTACGGATTCATCTTCAGCCATCTTGCAAGAGTGCACAGGCTTAGTGGTCTCATACCTCTCTCGCCTAACCTGTTGCGGGAACATTTCCCTGAGACGTATCATCATCTCACAAGACATCAACATTTCCAAGTCCTTTTGCAACTCGGGAACCATTGTGTCTAGCATCAGGCAAGAGACCTCCAAAGAGTCATCAAAGTGCTTCTCATAGGCATTCTGCTGAGCTCTTGGAGCGTCTTTGGCAGGCTCCTTAGGGATAGGTTTGTCCAGGACGTAAAGCCTCATTTGCTGGGTGAGAACAATTCTCAATTTGCGAAACCAGACAAGGAAGTTCGTCCTGTTCAATTTATCCTTCTCAAGGATAGATCGCAGTGAATTCGTTGAACTGTTTGTTGCCATTGATTCTACAATTTAAGATATGAAAATTAATTAGCAAAATGATATATCCACCATTTTATAAAACCCAGTAAAATTTATTATTAGTGGCTAAGACCCATATTTCACCAAAGTTTACCGTCGCGTAGGCGATCATGCACCCTTAGGTTATTCAGGTAGGTAACTCCTTACCAATCACATCTCATATGACTCTTAGATCTTTATGGGACTGTATCATCATATGATACTTATTACGGCATGTTTATCCCATCTAATGCCTTGAGGTTCAAAACCGTTTTGATAACCCCATTAAGTCACACAATAAAACTTGTGAATGGCTAGGCTCAAAACAACGAGGCCGAAGCCCAACCCCATATCATCAAGGCCAACATAAACATGTGTCGCGTAGGCGATCACCGCATCTAACGAACCAAGATTTCAACAAGGCATTGCGTTGAATCTCCCATTCACCCGTGTCTCCTCAAGGTCAAGGTAGATACGTGTCGCGTAGGCGATCACCGCTCCACGATGAACAAGACTTTGACAGGGTGTTTTATTGATGGCATTAAAACTTTTAAGATTTTCTAAAAGGGTTTGATTTTTAAAAGGTTCCGTTTTAGTTTAATTCTAAAACCAATTTTAAAATTAAACGAGTCGTGCCATGTGTTTATTTTCCCGTGTTTCGCATACACATAAACGCATGCACGGATCTTGTATCGCATACAAAACCCTACGCTCGTATCACATACTTGGTAGCGTAAAATTGAAGTTGCATGTTAAAATTTCGTACCCTAAGCATGCTCCTAGCGCATAGTATCACATACATGACTAAAAGCAGAAAAGCACACCGTGTTTGGATATGGCCCACTACCCTATAATCCTCTCAAGCCAATGAGAGAATTTTTCTAAAAAGAAAAATAAAATTTAAAATGGAAAAAACCTCAGTTACATTGAGGTATAAACAAAAAGTAAATTTACAACAGATTATAGGGAGACGACACGCAGGCCGTATTTACCAAAAACCTAGAGCCATATCCAACACCACACAAATATGAACAATTCATACTATAAGGTCAAACACGCCATGCCATAACACATAACAAAAACAATTTTTAAAATGTGTTTAATTAGGGTTTGTGCAATTTTAACATGCCTTTCTTGAAATTAGGCCTAATATCAATAATTATAAAATTCAAGAATCTTATTCAAGAATTTAAACTATTGACCCAAAACTTTAAAATTCATAATTTTAATTAATTTTCAGCCATCCCCATAATTTTATAATTAAAACATTTTTAATTATAATCATACATAGGGATTTCGACTTTGGCCTTAATAATTCAAGAATCTTTTCAAATCAATCCAATTGATTTCTTTATGTATCATATACATAAAATTTGCACCTTTTTCGTAGACCAAGTTTTAAGAAAACTTTTCGGTGGATTTTGCAAAACCAAAACGTATGATTGAAAGCGGTAAACACACATATACATCACATGTATAAATCACATAACCAGTGTAACATCCCCATGTTTGAAAAAGGAGCTATTTGTAACATACGTGGGAATTAATTCGTTTTTTTGGTATGATTTGTATTTCCGGGATTGATAAAAGGAAGTGTTACTATTTTGAGTAAATGAGATATTAAGGAAGGATGAAGGATTTTGGTGAAACAAGGAAAGAAAATGAAATTTGATAAGAGAAAAGGACTAAATTGCAAGTTTGGAAAATTATTTTGGTTGAGAATGAAAAATTAAGGAAATTGTTGGAAGATGCTAATTGGCTAATGGGAGATAAGGAGGGACTCAATTGTAAATTTATTGTAAAGTTAAATTGTAATTAAGGGAGTGTTTCAAGAGCAATTAGAAAGTTTGGGGGGGAAATTGTAGTTTCAACCAAAGTTGATTAATTCTCATTTAAATTGATAGGAAGAGGAAGCAAAATCGGGCAAAAAGAAAAAAATTGGAAAACGAAGAGGAAGAGAAAGTCGGTGGAGAGGAGAAGGAGAGGAACTTGAGGAGAACTTGGAGCTAGGATCAAATTGAAGGAAGAATCAACAAGTTAGAGGATCAAATTGGCTTGAGGTAGGGTTATTTTTCTTTCCTCCTTCTAGCAACTCCTTTTTCTCTTCATCTTTGTTGATGGTAGAATCATGGTAGAAGTGGGAGTAATGAGGTAAGTGCTATAATTAGATGGAGATAATGTTTATTTGATGTTTTGAGATGCCTTGAGATGCTAGAGATGAAAATTGGAAGGTTTTGTGGTTTGGTTTTAAAGAAAGAAAAAGTGTCAAATACTAGGGTTTTTGGACTGAATTCTTGGAAGAATTTATGTATAATTGTGGTTTTACGTGTTATTGATGATTCATGATGCTTAAACTTGAGTTTTGGATGAATTTTAGCCTTGGAAAGATTAAATTTTGGCCAAAACGTTTCTGCTCTGTTTTCTGCTGTTTCTCTTCTGTTTTTTCACTGTTTCTGGTTTTCTGTTGAATTTTACTGGTTTTTGCAAAAAAAAAAAAATATTCTGTTTTGGGTCCAAATGGTTTCTTTTGCTTAAAAATGGAGGTTTGAGATTATTTTGAGACAAAAACCTTATGAGAAATGATGTTGGAATGTGACACAAAAACCTTATGGAAATGATTTTGAAATATGATGATAATAAAAAAGTTGGAAGTAATAAGAAAATGTGATATTAATGATACATTTTGGAAATGAAATTGTATAGCTAGTTGTTTATTGAGAAATAAAGGAATTTTAAAACAAATGATGATGGATTATTTTGTATTTTTGAAAACCAAGTTTTGGAAATATTATTGAATATTTTTATTATGAGAAACATTGTTGAATGATTTGGAATCATGAAAGTGGGAAATGTTGTTGAATATTTGTGTTATGGAAAGTATTATGGAAAGTATTGTTATGGAAATGCTAATTAGTATTTGTATCATGAACAATAATATTTTGGAATATGTATATGAATCATGGAGGATTTGATAATTGGAAAGGTTATGTGATGATGTAATTTAGAACTTGGAATATGTATTATGATATAAAAGGAGAATGGAAAGAATTGAGTCATGATTACCCGAGGGTGGAATCCCTCCCCGTTTATTCGCGATGAGTATTCGGGTAACGGCTATGGTGGATTCCATAGTTGGCCTAAGGTGGATTCCTTAGGTGACAGGCTGATTGGTATGTGCGCACACCGGGGGACGCTCCGGAAAGCCTAGGTTGAGACGACCATTGGAAACATAATCATGACTATGTTTGATTATACCGACTATACCAATTGGTATCACGGGGGTCGGGTGCCGCGCGGGCACGGTCGGTAATGGTTTATATTGAGAATATTTTGGCAATACGATATTTTGAAAGAAAAATTATATGAAGGTACTTTTTGTGTTGAGATTGGCATATGAGTAATATTATGCATTGGAATTGTATATTTATTAAGTATTTTTGAAGAAAGATAGTTTTATATTATTTTGTAAAACGAGAATGACATATAAGTCTTTATTATTTTTATATATTGACAAAGTTGTATTGAAAGTTGATGTTGTTTGGGGGATTGATGGTAAGTGAAAGATTTGTAACTCTACTGAGAATTCGTTCTCACCCCATTCCACTGTTCAGTTTTATTGTGCAGGTGTTGATTCGGTTTGTGGTAGTAACCCACTGGCTGAGGGTTCTCACCCATCCACTTGGGTTTATTTCTAATTGTATATATATATATATGTGTTGTGCTGGGCCCTGCAAAGCTATTTTGGGGCAGAGCCCTTGTATTGTTTTATATCAGTACTCATATTATCATGTATGATATGTGGGTTTGTTGTTATTTTGTAAATTATTAGGGTTGTATCCAGTTGTTTATTATCTCTAGATATTACATATAATATGTGTTTCTAGAATGTTACAACCAGCGTTAAATTCATGACTAGCGTGGCTCTGATACGACTGTTGGGAAATCAAGGCGCGCAGCGGAAGCAAAAACGTTAAAATAACTCGAAATTAACTAAAACGCCAAGATGATTTCCCAAAATAGATCCGCTATATGAATTTAAACTGTTTAGTAAAGTGTTATACCTCACGAGTTTCAATCGGTCCGGTTCAGCGGGGCGTTTCCAAGAAGTCCACTTGACGCGTCCTTCTCCGCCGGTGATCCACAAGAGCAGTTTGTTGGCACCAAGGTGCTAGCCTTCAGTTCTTTTCTCCAAAAGAACACGAGACCTCGATCTAAGGTTCTTGGTGATCAAGAACAGTTCTTGAACCAAAAAACTATCAAGAACAATTCTTGATCTTTTACAAAAGGTGGCGCAAGAAATCAAGAGGAAGTCTCTTGATCTCTCTCTCAAAACCCTAGCTTGGAAAAACACTCGACCTTCTCTCTATCACTTGGAGAAGACGAGTTTCTCTCTCTAGGATTGCACAAGGCGACTCACTCCTCTCTCTAGAAAAGAATATGAAATTCACTTAATGAATGACACTTGTGTAGAAGTCGACTTAGGCTTAGGGTTTTAATTATAAATTTAGGGAATTTTATAATTCTAAAATAATGAGATTACAATAATATCATAATTTTAGGACTTGAAAATCTAATTAAAATATTACCTTAATATCTTAATTCAAATTCAAATGCAATATTTGAGAATCAAATTGGAAAATGAAATCTTCCCCTAGATTCCCAAGTCATGCGCCATCCCCTATTATTTATCTTGGAATTTTATAAATCAAAAATAACATTCCTAAATCTTAGGATGTCATAACCAACTTATTATCTTCCAATGATTTTGAATTAAGATATTACCTTAATATCTTTAATTCACAATTTGAATCATGAAATCAAAATCAAATCTTGAATTCAAATTCAAATTCAAGTCATGACTTTAATTAACAAAACAATTTTATTAATTAAAATCCCTACTTAAAAGAGGCGCCACCCTCAAAGCCTATTATCTTAATATTAGTGAATTTAATAAATCAATAATCTCGAAACTTTTAGGAACCTTATGAATTTTATTATTCCCTAATATTATAATTGTAAATAGATTAATCATATTAACTATTTAACAATTAATATATTTAAGACAAGACTCAATGTCCCAGACATTTTGCTATGTCTTAAATTTGTCACCGAAGTGACTCACAAATTAACCTTAATTCGTGTCCCCTGAAGCGGTGTCCAGATCCTGCTCATGTGTGACCCAGCAGGCCTCACGTGAAGTTGGCAGCAAGCCATCTCATGACTCACAAGTCGAGAGCGGACTCTAGCAAGCCATCACGACTACCCAAAATACGTAAGTTATCATTTTTTCACCAAAACCAATTTAACCTAAGTACCACCATGTCATAGACCCTATTGTCACACGATATATCGGTTCTGGATAAGGCACGGGAAAGTCATCCTTAATCCAAACCATAACTTTCTCGATCTCCTGAGTTAGTCCCATTTCTCTGTGTGGCCACACATTCCTTGGACAGACTCATCGAGGGGCCCAGTTAGATATCTCTCATCTCTATGAGGGACAAAATCCCATTTTGGTCAACCACATTCCTCAGCTCTGCAATCAACCAAACCCGTAGCTAGCCCTCATGGCTACCCTGTTACGGGCAACGTTAGACTAGGCCAAAGTTCGACAACTACATTGCCGGAATAGTCAAGACCTCAGGTCTAAGGCAACGTGACAGGTGTACTGGAGAGGCTAGCTAATGACTAAATCCATGCAAGACTCTTCGGGTCAGTCCAGCAACTTGTAACCCTTTACATAATTGCACCATGACCCTCGTAAAGCATCTAGTGCATGTATCCCTATCCACCGAGGTCATGCTGGTCTTAGTTCATTTCAAGCTCCCACTCGAATGAGCGACCAGGGACAAATTTAGATTAATTATCATATAATTAATCAAGGACGCCATCATAGTAAACATGCTAATTATGATAACAATATAATTTATCTATATAAATTAATCAATATGTTCAAAACACATTCACAAAATGATTGGCCCTAGGGCACAATCTCCAACATTAACCCCCCTCTAGGATCTCCTTGTGCATTTTGCCTAATAGCTATTCTGGAAATGCAAGCACCAAAAACAATAAAGGAATTCCAGCGCCTTAATGGGAGGGTAGCCGCCCTAGATAGGTTCCTGTCGAGGTAAAAGGAGCCACGCGTCTTCTTTACTTTCAGGTCCGCTGATAGATGTCTACATTTCTTCAAGCACCATAATGGGAGGCTTTCCCTTTTTCAATGTTTTTTGCTTTATGAATTGATTGTCACACTTTTATCATTTCTTCCTTTCATAATGTAAGCCACCTTACAGTGCATAAGTTCCATTATTAAAACGAGGATTACTCATAAGAAGCTCTCTTTACATTGAGGTCCGCTGATAGATGTCTACCTTTCTTCAGAATACTAAAAGCAAACAAAAGGTTCGAATGGACAAAAGAGTGCGAGGAAGCTTTCCCATAGTTGAAAAAAAACTTGGCAACGCCACCAACTCTGGTAACCCTGTTAAAGATAAACCAATATACATTTATCTAGCATCAAGAGATGAAGAGCAAAAGCCCATATACTTCACTAGAAAAATACTCACGGGAACAGAAAAACGATACCATAAACTGGGGAAATTAACTTTCTCTCTTCTTGAGTCAAGAAGGAAATTGAGACAATACTACCAACAGTACCAAATCATAGTCCGAAAAGATATACCCATCAGACAGATGGTTGAGCAACCAGACATCACCAGAAGAATGTCACTCTGGTTAATAGAAATCTCGGAATACGGGATAATGACAGGGCCTGAAATGATAGGGCCTGAAAGCGCCCAAAATTGGAGTTTGAAAGTATACATTGACGGAGCATCATCTAACTCACAATGAGAAGCAGGAGTACTGATGTAGTCTCTGGATGGTTCCATCCATAGAAATTAGTTTCCCAATTACCAATAACCAGGTAGAGTACGAAGCCTCAACGATGAATGGGTTTAGGTGACTCCCAGCAGGTAATGCAACAGATGAATGGCGAATATGAGGTAAGAGACTCAACGATGATGCAGTATGCACAAAAAGCAAAGAAAATTATGGAGGGCGTGACCGGGAACCAGTCGTAAGGTGCCAATGTGGGTAACGACCAAATTAATACTTGACTACTACTCAAATACTATTTATCAACTTATGGTATAGGACAACCCAAAGGTTGAATCTCTCGCGGAACTCAATATGATGAGATCTAAGAGAATTGTGATCAGAGGTGAAGTTTGTAGTTTCAATTGAATAAGTGAGGATAATATAAATGAGTGATAAAGAACAATACTTGAGAGAAACCCTAGAGATGGACTTGCATTTAATAACGATATCCGATGATGTATTTAGGATCATAAATACAAATTATATAAGTGAAGTGCAATCCACCCTAGTTATAGGAAATGCTATTGTCATCTTCAAATATATAGCAATTAAGCAATGACAAAAGATATAGATTTATGTGTTGGAGATTGTGCCCTAGGGCCAATCATTTTGTGAATATGTTTTGAACATATTGATTAATTTATAGAGATAAATTATATTGTTATCATAATTAGCATGTTTACTATGATAGCGTCCTTGATTAATTATATGATAATTAATCTAAATTTTGTCCCTGGTCGCTCATTCGAGTGGGAGCTTGAAATGAACTAAGACCAGCATGACCTCGATGTATAGGGATACATGCACTAGATGCTTCACGAGGGTCATGGTGCAATTATATAAAGGGTTACAAGTTGCTGGACTCACCCGAAGAGTCCTGCATGGGTTTAGTCATTAGCTAGCCTCTCCAGTACACCTGTCACAATGCCTTAGACCTGAGGTCTTGACTATTCCGGCATTGTAGTTGTCGAACTTTGGCCTGGTCTAACGTTGCCCGTAACAGGGTAGCCATAAGGGCTAGATACGAGTTTGGTTGATTGCAGAGCTGAGGAATGTGGATGACATAAATGGGATTTTGTCCCTCATAGAGATGATAGATATCTAACTGGGCCCCTCGATGAGTCTGTCCAAGAAATGTGTGGCCACACAGAGAAATGGGACTAACTCAAGAGATCGAGAAAGTTGTGGTTTGGATTAAGGATGACTTTCCCGTGCCTTATCCAGAACCAAGATATCGTGCGACAATAGGGTCTATGACATGGTGGTACTTAGGTTAAATCGGTTTTGGTGAAAACGATAAGTCACGTGTTTTGGGTAGTCGTGATGGCTTGCTAGAGTCCGGTCTCGACTTGTGAGTCATAAGATGGCTTGCTGCTAACTTCACGTGAGGCCTGCTGGGTCACACATGAGCAGGATCTGGACAACGCTTCAGGGGACACGAATTAGGGTTAATTCGTGAGTCACTTCGGTGAAAAATTTAAGACATAGCAAAATGTCTGGGACATTGAGTCTTGTCTTAAATTATATCTACGGTTGTGATATTTAAATTTGTGGGACAAGTTTAAATATAATAATTGTTAAATAGTTAATGGGATTAATCTATTTACAATTATAATATTAGGGAATAATAAAATTAATAAGGTTCTTAAAAGTTAGGAGATTATTGATTTATTAAATTCACTAATATTAAGATAATAGGCTTTGAGGGTGGCGCCTCTTTTAAGTAGGGATTTTAATTAATAAAATTGTTTTATTAATTAAAGTCATGACTTGAATTTGAATTTGAATTCAAAAGATTTGATCTTAAGATTCAAATTTTGAATTAAAGATATTAAGGTAATATTTTAATTCAAAATCATTGGAAGATAATAAGTTGGTTATGACATCCTAAGATTTAGGAATGTTGTTTTTGATTTATAAAATTCCAAAGATAATGAGGGGAATGCCGCATGACTTGGGAATCTAGGGGAAGATTTGATTTTCCAATTTGATTCTCAAAATATTTTCATTTGAATTTGAATTAAGATATTGAGGTAATATTTTAATTAGATATTCAATTCTTAAAATTAGGATATTATTGTAATCTCATGATTTTAGAATGATAAAATTCCCTAAATTTATAATTAAAACCCTAAGCGTAAGTCGACTTCTACACAAGTGTCATTCATTAAGTGAATTTCGTATCCTTTTCTAAGAGAGAGAAGGAGTGAGTCGCCTTGTGCAATCCTAGAGAGAGAAACTCGTCTTCTCCAAGTGAGAGAGAGAAAGTCGAGTGTTTTTGCTAGCTAGGGTTTTGAGAGAGAAATCAAGAGACTTCCTCTTGATTTCTTGCGCCACCTTTTGTAAAAGATCAAGAATTGTTCTTGATAGTTTTTTTTCCTGGTTCAAGAACTGTTCTTGATCACCAAGAACCGTAGATCGAGGTCCCGTGTTCTTTTGGAGAAGAGAACTGAAGGCTAGCACCTTGGTGCAAACAAACTGCTCGTGTGGATCACCGGCGAAGGAAGGACGCGTCGAGTGGACTTCTTGGAATCGCCCCGCTCAACCGGACCGATTGAAACTCGTGAGGTATAACACTTTACTAAACAATGTAAATTCATCTAGCGGATCTATTTTGGGAAATCATCTTGGCGTTTTATTTAGTTTGTTAATTTCGAGTTATTTTCAAATTTTTGCTTCTGCTGCTCCCCTTGATTTCCCAACAGTGGTATCAAAGCCACGCTAGTAATGAATTTAATGCTGGTTATGTGATTTATACATGTGATGTATATGATACATAAAGAAATCAATTGGATTGATTTGAAATTTTCTTGAATTATTAAGGCCAAAGTCGAAATCCCTATATGTAATTATAAATAAAAGTGTTTTAATTATAATATTATGGGGATGGCTGAAAATTAAATAAAATTATGAATTTTAAAATTTTGGGTCAATAATTTAAATTCTTGAATGAGATTCTTGAATTTTATAATTATTGATACTAGGCCCAATTTCAAGAAAGGCATGTTAAAATTGCACAAACCCTAATTAAACACATTTTAAAATTGTTTTGTTATGTGTTATGGAATGGCGTGTTTGACCTAATAGTATGAATTGTTCATATGTGTGTGGTGTTGGATATGGCTCTAGGTTTTTTGGTAAATACGGCCTGCGTGTCGTCTCCCTATAATCTGTTGTAAATTTACCTTTTGTTTATACCGCAATGTAACTGAGGTTTTTCCCATTGTAATTTTTTTTTTCTTTTTTTTAGAAAAATTCTCTCATTGGCTTGAGAGGATTATAGGGTAGTGGGACATATCCAAACACGGTGTGCTTTTCTGCTTTTAGTCATGTATGTGATACTATGCGCTAGGAGCATGCTTAGGGCACGAAATTTTAACATGCAACTTCAATTTTACGCTACCAAGTATGTGATACGAGCGTAGGGTTTTGTATGCGATACAAGATCCGTGCATGCATTTATGTGTATGCGATACACGGGAAAATAAACACATGGCACGACTCGTTTAATTTTAAAATTGGTTTTAGAATTAAACTAAAACGGAAAATTTTAAAAATCAAACCCTTTTAGAAAATCTTAAGTTTTATTGCCGTCAATAAAACACCCTGTCAAAGTCTTGTTCATCGTGGAGCGGTCATCGCCTACGCGACACGTATCTACCTTGACCTTGAGGAGACATGAGTGAATGGGAGATTCAACGCAATGCCTCGTTGAAATCTTGGTTCGTTAGATGCGGTGATCGCCTACGCGACACGTGTTTAAGTAGGCCTTGATGATATGGGGTTGGGCTTCGGCCTCGTTGTTTTGAGCCTAGCCATTCACAAGTTTTATTGTGTGAATTAATGGGTTATCAAATCTGATTTGGACCTCAAGGCATTAGATGAGATAAACATGCCATAATAAGTATCATACGATGATACAGTCCCATAAAGATCTAAGAGTCACATGAGATGTGATTGGTAAGGAGTTACCTACCTAAATAACCTAAGGGTGCATGATCGCCTACGCGACGGTAAACTTTGGTGAAATATGGGTCTTAGCCACTAATAATAAATTTTACTGGGTTTTATAAAATGGTGGATATATTATTTTGCTAATCAATTTTCATATCTTAAATTGTAGAATCAATGGCAACAAACAGTTCAACGTTTTCACTGCTATCAATCCTTGAGAAGGATAAATTAAACGGGACGAACTTCCTTGTCTGGTTTCGCAAATTCAGAATTGTTCTCACCCAGCAAAGGAGGCTTTATGTCCTGGACAAACCTATCCCTAAAGAGCCTGCCGAAGACGCTCCAAGAGCTCAGCAGAATGCTTATGAGAAGCACTTTGATGACTCTTTGGAGGTCTCTTGCCTGATGCTAGACACAATGGTTCCCGAATTGCAAAAGGACGTGGAAATGTTGATGTCTTTTGAGATGATGATACGTCTCAGGGAAATGTTCCCGCAACAGGTTAGGCGAGAGAGGTATGAGACCACTAAGGCTCTACACTCTTGCAAGATGGCTGAAGATGAATCCGTAAGTACCCATGTCTTGGAGATGAGGGGGTACATAGATCATCTTGGTAGGCTTGGATTTCCCATTACTCCAGAGCTTGCGACGGTTTTGATCCTGAGCTCGCTGCCTAAAGCTTATGACAAGTTTGTCATGGACTTTAAGATGAGTGGAATGGAGAAATCAGTTTCTGAGCTGCATAGGATGCTCAAGACTGCTGAGGCTTCCATGGAGAGAGCGCCTGCAACGGTCCTGATAGCTCAGAAAGACCAAGGGAAAAGGAAGGGCAAAGGAAAGAGGAAGGGTGACGTCATGGATGGTGAGACCAAGCCAGTGGCCAAGCCCAATCCACAACCTGCCAAGAAGGCAAAGCCCGCAAAGGATGCAATTTGCTTTTTCTGTCAAAAGCCAGGACACTGGAAGAGGAATTGCAAATTGTATTTGAAAGATCTGAAGAAATAGAAGGAAGGCACTGAGGCCTCTACTTCAGGTATCTTTGTTATATTTGTTCCTTTCTACTTAACCACTTGGGTATTAGATACAGCATGTGTTTCTCACATTTGATGTGCAGGGTCTTAAAGACAGTAGAAAGCTGGACAGAAGCGAGATGGACCTGCGTGAAGGCGATGGAGCAAGGGTTGCTGCTATTGCTGCAGGAACATGCGAGCTTGTTTTGCCCTCTGGACTTATTTTATTGTTATGTACCTTCTTTATAGTTCAAACAATGTTTCTTTTCTTATATGATAAGGAAGTTTTTACATGTGTTAACTGTAATGAAAGGAGTTCAATTTATGAAGATGATGTTTATTTGCTTATGTTGATTTGCAAGATAGTCATTGCATCTTAAAATTGGAAATACGATAACGATATTTATAATATTGATACGGAAAGCATTAAGATTAGCGAATCTAATCCTGCATACCTTTGGCATTGTCGTTTAGGCCATATAAACGAGAAACGCCTGGAGAAGCTCCATAAGTATGGGCTTCTAAACTCATTTGATTTTGAATCACATGATGTTTGCGAATCTTGTCTACTTGGAAAGATGACAAAGGCGCCCTTCACTGGCAACAGTGAGAGGGTATCTGACTTATTGGGAATCATACTTAGTGATGTATGTGGACCCATGAGTACCCAGGCTAGAGGTGATTACTCGTACTTCGTAACGTTCACTGACAACTTCAATAGTTTTGACTATGAAGCACAAGTCAAGGTCTTTTGAAATGTTCAAAAGATTTCAGAGTGAAGTGGAGAACCAACTTGGCAAGATAATCAAAGTCCTTTGATCGGATCGAGGAGGCGAGTATTTGAGTCAAGGATTTATTGATCATCTTAGAAGTTGTGGGATAGTCTCACAACTTACCCCTCCCAGAACCCCAGAGTGGAATGGCATTTCCGAGAGGAGGAATCGAACTCTATTGGATATGGTTCGATCTATGATGAGTCAGGATGATCTTCTGCCATCCTTTTAGGGGCATACTCTAGAGACTGCTAGTTTCACACTTAACCGTGTTCCGTCTAAGGCAGTTGAAAAGACACCATATGAGATATGGAATGGGAAGAGTCCCATTTTGTCTTTTCCAAATTTGGGGATGTGAAGTTTTAGTTAAGCAACGGCTTAATGATAAACTGTCTCCCAAAACCCTCAAGTGTTCTTTTGTAAGATACCCCAAGGAAACGAGGGGGTATTTTATCTACTACCAATCTGACCACAAAATGTTTGTAGTCAGAAGTGGATTCCTTTTGAAAAGGGAATCTTTGTTTCCAAAAGAAACAGTGGGAGTAGGATTAATCTTGAAGGGGTTCAAGATCCACAAGGCACTACAGAGGCGCAGACGGAAACTAGAGAAGAGCCACAAGGCGTTGTGGTAGCTCCTCTAGTAACACAAGGACCACGAGAGTTTGATAGGACACGTTCTCGACCTCAAGGATATGGATCCTTGATGACAGAGAACAGGGATGTGTTGCTCGTGGAGCGTGGTGAGCCTACCACCTACCAAGAAACTGTCGTGAGTTCCAACTGTGAGAAATGGTTTGAAGCCATGAAGGCAGAAAAGCGATCCATGTACGACAACAAGGTATGGACCTTGAACACTCCACCTGAAGGTGTAAAAGCCGTAGGGTGCAAGTGGGTTTTTCGAGGAGAAAACCGTCATAGATTGCAACGTCAATGTCTTCAAGGCGAGGCTAGTAGCAAAAGGGGTTGACTCAACGTCATGTGATGATGAAACGTTTTCCCCAGTTGCGATGGCCGAGTCCATTAGGGTTCTCCTTGCCATAGCCGCATATTGTTAATATGAAGTATGGCAAATGGATAGAAAGGCTGCTCGAGGACGTGTGCGTGACACAACCTGAGGAGTTTGTATGTCCAGATGAACCAGAGAGGATATGCAAGCTTCAGAGATCCAATTTGGATTGAAGCAAGCATCACGAAGTTGGAATCATCGTTTTGATAAGGTAGTCAAAACGTTTGGCTTCTTACAAAACCCTGATGAGCCTTGTGTTTACAAGAAGGTTAGTTGGAGCACAATTGTGTTCTTGGTACTACATGTCGTTGACATAATAATCATTGGAAATGATATTCCTACCTTGGAGATTGTGAATCTCGGTTAGGAAAATCATTTTCAATGAAGGACTTAGTAGAAGCTTCCTATAAACTAGGGTTCAAGATCTATAGAGATAGATCTCGTATGCTTCTTAAATTAAGTCAAAGTACATACTTGGATAAGATACTGAAGGGGTTCAGTATGCGGGATTCCAACGAATGATTCATAGTGATGAATCATCGTTTGCCCTGAGCATGACGAACCGGTGCCTACAAGACCCTGGAAAGGATCATTGGACCGCTGTCAAAGATATCCTTGAGTACTTATGAAGAACTAAGGATTAATTCTTGGTAGAAATGTTGTGTAATTAGTTACACAAGTGCCCATTTTTCAAACCTACCAAGATAAATCTAAATCGCAGTCTGAATACGTATTTCTCCTGAACGGTAGCATCGTGAGTTAGAAAGGTTCCAAGCAGAGCACGATTGCTGATTCTACAATGAAGGGTTGGTCACATAGAGACGCGGACCGTAAAACTAATGTCTGGAGTATGGTTGGCTGTCACCCTCTAGAGACAGGTGAGACACCAAATGGGACTGGGTCCTCACTGACGTTCCGACAGTGATATATATACTCAGATGTTATCACCTTGAGATGGAGATGTTAAGACATGTAAAGTAGCATTTGAGGATAAAGTTGCCGATCCTCTGACGAAACCCCTAGCATGGGTCATACATGAATGTCATGAAATGTCAATGGGGATTAGACACATTAATGGATGTTCCTAGTGTAGAAACAGTTAATGATTGTACCTAGTGCAAGTGGGAGTCTGTTGGAGATTGTGCCCTAGGGCCAATCATTTTGTGAATATGTTTTGAACATATTGATTAATTTATAGAGATAAATTATATTGTTATCATAATTAGCATGTTTACTATGATAGCGTCCTTGATTAATTATATGATAATTAATCTAAATTTTGTCCCTGGTCGCTCATTCGAGTGGGAGCTTGAAATGAACTAAGACCAGCATGACCTCGATGTATAGGGATACATGCACTAGATGCTTCACGAGGGTCATGGTGCAATTATATAAAGGGTTACAAGTTGCTGGACTCACCCGAAGAGTCCTGCATGGGTTTAGTCATTAGCTAGCCTCTCCAGTACACCTGTCACAATGCCTTAGACCTGAGGTCTTGACTATTCCGGCATTGTAGTTGTCGAACTTTGGCCTGGTCTAACGTTGCCCGTAACAGGGTAGCCATAAGGGCTAGGTACGGGTTTGGTTGATTGCAGAGCTGAGGAATGTGGTCCCCTCGATGAGTCTGTCCAAAAAATGTGTGGCGACACAGAGAAATGGGACTAACTCAAAGGATCGAGAAATTTGTGGTTTGGATTAAGGATGACTTTCCCGTGCCTTATCCAGAACCAAGATATCGTGCGACAATAGGGTCTATGACATGGTGGTACTTAGGTTAAATCGGTTTTGGTGAAAACGATAACTCACGTGTTTTGGGTAGTCGTGATGGCTTGCTAGAGTCCGCTCTCAACTTGTGAGTCATAAGATGGCTTGCTGCCAACTTCACATGAGGCCTGCTGGGTCACACATGAGCAGGATCTGGACACCGCTTCAGGTGACACGAATTAGGGTTAATTCGTGAGTCACTTCGGTGACAAATTTAAGACATAGCAAAATGTTTGTGACATTGAGTCTTGTCTTAAATTATATCTACGGTTGTGATATTTAAATTTGTGGGACAAGTTTAAATATATTAATTGTTAAATAGTTAATGGGATTAATCTATTTACAATTATAATATTAGGGAATAATAAAATTAATAAGGTTCCTAAAAGTTAGGAGATTATTGATTTATTAAATTCACTAATATTAAGATAATAGGCTTCGAGGGTGGCGCCTCTTTTAAGTAGGGATTTTAATTAATAAAATTGTTTTATTAATTAAAGTCATGACTTGAATTTGAATTTGAATTCAAAAGATTTGATCTTAAGATTCAAATTTTGAATTAAAGATATTAAGGTAATATTTTAATTCAAAATCATTGGAAGATAATAAGTTGGTTATGACATCCTAAGATTTAGGAATGTTGTTTTTGATTTATAAAATTCCAAAGATAATGAGGGGAATGCCGCATGACTTGGGAATCTAGGGGAAGATTTGATTTTCCAATTTGATTCTCAAAATATTTTCATTTGAATTTGAATTAAGATATTGAGGTAATATTTTAATTAGATATTCAATTCTTAAAATTAGGATATTATTGTAATCTCATGATTTTAGAATGATAAAATTCCCTAAATTTATAATTAAAACCCTAAGCGTAAGTCGACTTCTACACAAGTGTCATTCATTAAGTGAATTTCGTATCCTTTTCTAAGAGAGAGAAGGAGTGAGTCGCCTTGTGCAATCCTAGAGAGAGAAACTCGTCTTCTCCAAGTGAGAGAGAGAAAGTCGAGTGTTTTTGCTAGCTAGGGTTTTGAGAGAGAAATCAAGAGACTTCCTCTTGATTTCTTGCGCCACCTTTTGTAAAAGATCAAGAATTGTTCTTGATAGTTTTTTTTCCTGGTTCAAGAACTGTTCTTGATCACCAAGAACCGTAGATCGAGGTCCCGTGTTCTTTTGGAGAAGAGAACTGAAGGCTAGCACCTTGGTGCAAACAAACTGCTCGTGTGGATCACCGGCGAAGGAAGGACGCGTCGAGTGGACTTCTTGGAATCGCCCCGCTCAACCGGACCGATTGAAACTCGTGAGGTATAACACTTTACTAAACAATGTAAATTCATCTAGCGGATCTATTTTGGGAAATCATCTTGGCGTTTTATTTAGTTTGTTAATTTCGAGTTATTTTCAAATTTTTGCTTCCGCTGCACGCCTTGATTTCCCAACATTATGATGGATTACTCAACCATTACTTGGGAATACGAGAATTTGTCATTTACCTTTCAAAGTCATCTCTATTATTACAGATCAGACCAATGAACAAATAAGGAAAATAAAGAACAATCCTAAGAACTATACTATCTAATGTATAAACAATTCAACACGTACCTATGAAAGAATTGAGAATACTCATAAATGCAACATCAATATCTAAACTCTACATGAACAACGTGATGAACTCAAGTCACATCCTTGAGGCATTCCTCAAGTATCTACCTAAGTAGTTACTCATGCTCTAGGCAGAGTTATTCTTAAACTATTCTATTGATTTCTTCAATGCTAGTGGTACTACTCGTGTGCTCTGAGAGTGGAATGACGAGCTCTATTTATAGGCACAAAGTTGGGCTTGGGCTGTCTCGTTTGCCGGCGGCACAGGCTGGCGGCACAGCGAGATTCGCAGAATATCCCAACGACATCTTGATATCTTGAATCATGGTAATCCAAAACATGCCCTAGACCTTTTCCTTGCGTGTGCCGTTGGACTTCTTGGCGGCACAACCAATGGCACGCCCTATTTTTACGCTGAAGCTTATCTGCTGATTGTTCCTCATGTTGAAATTTATTAACGTATTACTGTCAAGATCACGATCAACCGTCAATCATGAATCTCCACTAATGCAATGATAGTTTCCATAATCCATAAGCATTATTGAGGCGTTTGAGGAATTTATTATTGAGTCAGTTATAAGAGAAGATGGAAAATTTTTCGTGTTCACATCCAAGGGAAACTAATTGCTATGAAGGGTGTTTGTCATGATGCAATTGTTGGAGATTCTAGAGCAAGCGCAACGGAAAAAGATAAAATTAAATTTTTTTTACAAAACCTTATAATCTCCTTCCAGGATCCACTAATTGTGTTTATACCAGTAAGATAGAGATGTATACCTAAATCAAACGGTTGCTTCAAAAGTTGCGATTCCAAGAAGTCCACAGACTTGTGTCCTTCCTCTGCCGGTGATCCACACGAACAGTTTGGCAGATACTAAGGTGCTAGCATCCAATTTCTTCTTCAAGAGAATATGGGAACCGATCTACAATCTTGGATTTTCAAGAACACTTCTTGAAATTTCCAAGACAGAATGGCGCACTACCAAGAACATGTTGGGAATTCTAGGCGCCTAACGCAGCAGAAGCAAATATAAAATTAAAATAAAAACGCGCAAGGCCCTAAAATTCCCGAACGGATCCGCTAGTAGAATTTAAAACTTTTAAGATAGTGGTATACCTCACGAGTTTCAATCGGTTGGTTGAACAAGGCGTGTCCAAGGAGCCCACTCCCAGAGTTCTCCCTCTGCCAGTAATCCACACGAACAGTTTCTTCGGGCACCAAAGTGCTAGCCTTCAGTTCTTTTCTCCAAAAAGAACCAGGGACCAATCTATAGTGTATTTGAATTCAAGAATTCCTTCTTGATTCAAACTCCAAAAGTGGCGCAATGGAGAATTCCCACAAGAACTCCTTCTTGTCTTTCCTTCTCTCACAAACCCTAATTTTTGGCAACCACAAATCGAATTGCCTAACTCTTAGGCCAAGTCGATTTTACCCTCTCAACTCTTGAGAACCAAAAATTTCCTCACTTGGAGGCTAGGGTTTTGAAGGAGGCGAGTTTTCTATCTCTCTCAACAAGGAGGATGAAAATTGCACAAATGAATTCTCACTCACATGCTTGACCTAGGCGCCTAGCCCTAGGGTTTATATAATTATTTTTAGAGCATTATTATAATTCTAAATTATAATAATAATATGGCTTCATGACTTGAATTTCAAATTATAATATTACCATAATATTAAATTTAAATTCAAATCGTAATCTTAGAGAATCAATTTGAGAGATCAAATCTCCCCATGAGATTCTCCAAGATGGCGCCATGTTGCCCTAAATTATCTTTGGAATTTTATAAATCAAAAACCTTCCTAACTCTTAGGAAGTCATGATTCACCAAAGATCCTGATTTGAGATCTCATCCAACTCTTTTGAATTCAAATCTTTTGATATCTCCATCAAATCTTTTGAATTCAAATTATTATTTAAATTAATAAAACAATTTTATTAACCTAAATATCATAAAAGAGGCGCCACCCTCATGCCAATATTAGGGAATTTTATAATTCAATAATTTCCTAACTTTTAGGAACCTTATCTGAATTATTTTTCCTTAATATTTTAATTGTAAATAATTAATCCAAATTAATTATTTAACAATTATTATATTTAAATTTGTCTCACAAATTTAAATACTTCACAACTGTAGATCAATTAAGACAAGACATAATGTCCCAGACATTTCCTCTTTGTCTTAAATCGTGCCACCGGAGTGACCCACGAATTAACCCTAATTCGTGTCCCTTTTGAACGGTGTCCTGTTCCTGCTCGTGTGTGACCCAGCAGGCCCCACGTGAAGTTGGCAGTAGGGCATCTCATGACCTACAAGCTGTGAGCGGACTCTAGCAAGCCATCACAACTACCCAAAATACGTGAGTTATCGGTTTTTACCAAAACCGACTTAACCTTAGTACCTCCATGGCACCGACCCTATTGTTCTGCGATATCTTGGTCATGGACCAGGCACGGGAAAGTCACCCATGATCCAAACCTTTACTTTCTCGATCTCCTTGAGTAAGTCCCAATATCTAGCATGGCCATGCATTTCCTGGACAGACTCATCGAGGGCGCCAGTAAGATATCTCCCAATTTAATGGGGAACAAAATCCCAATTTTGGTCAGTCCACATTCCTCAGCACGGCAATCAACCAAACCCGTACTTAGCCCTTATGACTACCCTGTTACGGGCAGCGTTAGACTAAGCCAAAGTCTGACAACTGCAACGCCGGAATAATGATGACCTCAGGTCTAAGGCGTCGTGACAGGTGTACAGGAGAGACAAGCTGATGACTAAACCCATGCAGGACTCTCCGGGTCAGTCCAGCAACTCGTAACCACCTTACGTAATTGCACCATGACTCTCGTCCCAGCATCTAGTGCGTGCATCTCATGCACCGAGGTCATGCTGGTCTTAGTTCATTTCAAGTTCCCACTTGAATGAGCGACCAGGGACAGTTTAGATTAATTATCTCATAATTAATCACGGACTGTTATCATAGTAAACATGCTAATAATATGATAACCATTAATTTATCTCCATAAATTAATTGATATGTTCACAACATATCTATAAAATTATTGGCCCTAGGGCACAATCTCCAACAGACTCCCACTTGCACTAGGTACAATCATTAATCCAACTGTTCCTAACTCTTAGGAACATCCATTAATGTGTGTCTAATCTCCATCTGACACTACATGATTCTCATGTAAGACCTGTGCTAGGAATCTCCATATCACATTAATGTTCCTAACATTGTCATAAGAGGATCGGCATCATCCTCGTCTGCAACTTTAACATATCTTGATATCACCATCTCTAGGTGATCATGTCTGAGTTTATATATGTGCATACATATATCACTGTCGGAACATCAGTGGGGATCCAATCCCATTTGGTGTCTTCCTGTCTCCACAGGGCGACCACCAATCACTTCTCAGACACAAGTTTTACGGTCTGCGTCTCCACGCGACCAACCCTCTGTTGTAGAATCAGCAACCGTGCTCTCTGCTTAGAAACTCTTTCCAACTCACGATGCTACCGTTCAGGAGAAACACGTATCCATACTGCGATTCATCTTGGTAGGTTTTGGAAAACGGGCACCTGTGTAACCCTTACACACTTATTCCACCATAATCCAAGATTTCATCCTTAGTTCTTCCTAAGTACTCAAGGATGCTTATGACAGCGGTACAAGGATCCTCACCAGGGTCTTTTTGGAACCGGCTTGTCATGCTCAGGGCAAACGACACATCGGGTCGAGTACACAGCATGATGGATCCTATTGCCGAAGCATAAAGGATGCCACTCATGCGCCCTTGCTCCACAAGTGTCTTGGGACACTGTTTCTTGCATGGGTCAATCCTTGATTCATCGACATGAATCCCTCTTAGAGTCTTGCATACTGAACCCCTTCAGTACCTCATCCAAGTCCGTACTCTGACTCAATCCAAGAAGCCTACAAGATCTATCTCCATAGATCTTAATGCCTAGAATATAGGCAGCTTCTATGTCCTTCATTGAAAAAGATTTCCAAACCAAGATTCACAATCTCTAAGGTTGGCACATTATTTCCAATGAGCAATATGTCATTGACATATAGCACCAAGAACACAACTGTGCTCCCACTAACCTTCTTCTAAACACAAGGTTTATTAGGGTTTTGCAAGAAGCCAAACTCTTTGACTACTTCATGAAAACGATGATTCCAACTCTGTGATGCTCGCTTCAATCCATAAATGGATTTCCAAAGCTTGCACACCTTTACTGGTTCCTCTGGACATACAAACCCCTCAGGTTGTGTCGCACACATCCTCGGGCAGCCTTCCTCTAAGGAATGTCGTTTTGACATCCAATTGCCATATCTCATAGGCAAACAGGATCCTAATGGTCTTGGCCATTGCAACAGGGGAAAAGGTTTCGTCATAGTCAATACCATGACGTTGCATAAAACCCTTTGCAATTAGCCTAGCCTTGAAGACGTTGACGTTGCCATCTCAGCCTTCATGGCTTCAACCCATTTCTCGGAGTTGAGGTGAAAGTTTCTTGATAGGTGGTAGGCTCACCATGCTCTATGAGCAACACATCCCTATTTTCAGTCACAAAAGATCCACATCTTTGTGGTTGAAAACGTGTTCTATCAGAACTTCGTTGTCCTTGTGTTATTAGAGGAGCTTCCACAACACCTTGTGGTTCTTCTCTAGTTTCCGCCTGCGCCTCTGAAGTGTTTTGTGGATCTTGAACTCCTTCAAGATCTACCTTACTCCCACTGTTTCTTTTGGAAACAAGATCCTACTCTAAGAAGATCAACTTCTGACTACAAACTCTTTGTTGTCAGATGGGCAGTAAACATAGTATCCCCTCGTTTCCTTGGGGTACCCTACAAGCACCTTTTGGGAGATAGTTTATCGTTTGCTTAACGTAAACTTCACACCCCCAAATTTGAGATAAGACACTATGGGACTCCTCCCATCCATATCTCATATGGTGTCTTCTCAACTGCCTTAGACGGAACACGGTTTAGTGTGAACACGATAGCTTCTAAAGCATATCCTCAAAAGGATCGCGGAAGATCAGTTTGACTCATCATAGATCGTGTTGGGAAATCATAGGGTCGGCGCAGCGGAAAAACAGGTAAATTAAAATTTTTGGCTTCCCTATGATTCCTTCCAGGATC
>QANZ01027743.1:0-24468 GCA_003254925.1 Chamaecrista fasciculata | reverse complement strand
TTTAGGGTTTTTAATATTTTTAAGGACTAAATAGGAATGTTTGGAAGAGTTTTGGGACACTTTAAAATTTTATTTTGAGGATTTGGGACTAAAATGAATGAAGATGGTGAAAAAGATTGGGAATTGAGAATAATGGGATAAGAATGAGTGAGAGACCTAATTGCTCAAATTAGATTTTTTAGGGTTTAAGGTTTTAGGGTTTAGAATTTTAGAGTTTAGGGTATAGGGTTTATAGTTTTAAGGTTTAGAGTTTAGGTTTTAGGGTTTTTAATACTTTTAAGGACTAAATTGAAATGTTTAGAAGAGTTTTGAGACA
This sequence comes from Chamaecrista fasciculata, assembly GCA_003254925.1. Lineage (NCBI taxonomy): Eukaryota > Viridiplantae > Streptophyta > Magnoliopsida > Fabales > Fabaceae > Chamaecrista > Chamaecrista fasciculata. The sequence continues at coordinate 24,152 of QANZ01027743.1, read as the reverse complement.
CTTTAAAATTATATTTTGAGGATTTGGGACTAAAATGAATGAAGATGATAAAGATCATAAACTTTTTTTAATAACTTTCTAGTCCTTAGGATGAAATTGTAAGAAATAGGGATTCAAACGCAAAAAAATTAATAGTTAGGGTCTTAAAATAGTATTTTAACTAAAGACCCTGAGATTGTTAGGCAAATTATCACGTGCACCGTTAGTTTTTTGACGGTCAAAACCACCTAGACCCTATTTTGCAAACGGAGTTAACCTCAGGCCCCAATTTGAAACTTTTCAAATCACATGTACCCTATCTGAAGCAGGGCCAAACCACAGGACCCTATTTTGTAATTTACCCTAAAAAAGAATGTGCTCCCATGTGCATACATCATGTAGCATGCAATGGTTTTGTGGCAATTTCGGAGTCCATCTTTTGTACTTTAGCGCCCTCTCCATTAGCGATTACTAGCTACAATTATAATTTTGGGTTCGCTCTCTCTCTCTCATCTTTCTCTCTCTATATCGATCCTCACGGCCTGGCATCTTTTGGATCTCCTTCCCACGAAATTAGGGTTTATAGCCTTCACAATCACAGCGTCATTTCGAGCTTCTTCTTTTTCGTTCCTATCTGGAACTCTTCGATTTTATGTTCTTTCCACTTAACCTAGATTTCTTTCCAGGGTTTACAGATCACCTTCGCTGAATCCATTTCTCTGTGTTTCGCTTTCGTTATTCTTTCTCCTCCGACATGTTTTGGAAGCTCGCTTCTCTTTCTGCCTCTTCTCCTGTAAGTTATTCGGTTCTTGTTTTGAGCTTCATTCATTTACCCTGCTAATTCACTGCCGGAGGAGGTCAATTATACTGAATTTATGCTGCAGTTCAATTTTTGTTTGTTTGTTTGGTTTCCCTCGATCATTTAAGCATCAACTGGTTATCCTCTTGAAATGGCATTTATTTAACTATTTGTTTTTATTTATTTTCTATCAATCATTTATTATTCCGCTAAGCTAACATTTCTATCATTGTGTCATTGGACGGATCAACCTTGACTGTTGTGGGTTTTCATGCGTTCAATTCTTATAAATTACAATTATAACAGCTGAAAGACGTGCCTCAATCTCCTTTCTCTCTGCTGTTTCTATAAAACGAGTATGCTATATTGTCTTACTATGATAGGAGGATCTCAATTAGAAACGATTGATGCAGCTCAACAAGTTATTTTACATTTTTCTTTAGTTTGCTTCTTTTAAAGCACTACTCGGCGAAGGCTGCATTTATCTACTTCACGGGGTCATTCTTTATTTGGATATTCATGTGGGCATACAAGTTACTGCGCCTCTGTGAAACCCGCAAACTTTGCTTTAATAAAATATACTCAATTTGTTTCCATTTTAAAGGAAAACAACCAAAACTAAATCTCCTAAACTGTTTGCATTATGATTTCTATTGATTTCAATCCGGAATTTCAAGGACTGTCTGTAGCAACATGCTTTTAGTTACAAAATTATCATATTTGTTTGACACTCCTTGTCATCAATATAGAGTGAAATTTTCAAATAAATTGTCTTTCAATTGATGAGCAAAAGTTTAAAGGGCACCTTTATGGATGGTCAAAGTATCAAGTGGCTTAAACTTGGCCATTTTCTTGTTTCCTCTGTCTTCTTTTTGTAATCCTTGTTGTACAATTTGTGATTCTGATGTTGTGAAGGTGGAGGCAATATTAGACAAGGAGGATTTCACTTTGGAAGAGCTCCTTGATGAAGAGGAAATAATCCAAGAATGCAAGGCCTTAAACAGTCGGCTCATTAACTTGTATGTTGTGCATGTTTTCTCTTTTTGCCCATACCTGGTTTGCAGTTTCTGTACTCTGTTAATTGCAAATGTAATAGCACAAAGAACTCTGTATATTCACTAACATATACGATTCATTTAAAGGTAATGATACATATTTCTTTTTCTTCCAGTCTGAGGGATAGAACTCAGGTTGAGCAATTACTACACTACATTATTGAGGAACCACCAGAAGGTGCTGAAAGCAAACGGGCCTTCAAGTATGCAGTCTGAATAAAATTTTTTGAACCTTTTATTTCAATGATTTGAATTCCTTATTTCCTCCATTTTAGATCTGACTCTTGATTTATAATTTAGGTTTCCATTCATTGCCTGTGAGATTTTTACATGTGAAATTGATGTCATTTTGAAGACTTTGGTGGAGGAAGAAGAGGTTAATTCTTCATTTGATTCTTCACCAAACTTTTTGTAAGTTTGACGTTTTTGTAATAATGCTATATTTGTGATGATTTTGATTTTGTTTCTTGGAATTGCAGCTAATGAACTTACTATTCTCCTTCTTGGAACCCAACCGTCCTCATAGTACCTTGTTGGCTGGGTACTTTAGCAAGGTATGTTTTATGGTGCTTGAATTTGTTTGAGTTTTTTAAGTATAGCTTATCTTATCAAAACCACCGGTTTGTTGTATTTTCAGGTTGTTGTTTGCTTAATGATTCGTAAAACTGTGCCTCTTATGAATTATGTTCAAGTAAGTAAATCAGTATCCTTTTGTAGTAGAACAAGAATTTTGTTATTTTACTTGATATTTAACTATTTTCAGGAGATGACAAAGCCCTGGGTGTTAATGTATATTAGAAAAAAATCATGTAAAGTTTCTTATATCATCTCTATAAGGTTCTCTCAATCATGAGTTTTATTTATATTCTCTCTTCTATAATTAGTCATGCAAAAAGTCCTCTTTTATATTCTCTCTTTATCATGATTGGTCATGCAAAATGTTTTAGCCACGTGTCTTGTTTTTATTAGTGAACCTTATAGCAAAGATGTAAGGAATCTTTTTAAAGTCTTGTCCTATATATTACCTTCTTGGCACTTCCCTGGGGAACAATTCTTAATGGAGGTCAATTAAGCTGTCCAATATGTGGTCTTCTAGTGATTTGCAAATATCTGTTTTTATTTTTTCCTTTGCATGCTTTCTTCAGGCTCATCAGAATGTTTTCCGCCAGCTGGTTGATTTGATAGGAATTACATCCATTATGGAGGTGAGGTTCTTTCTGTTTCATTGGTGTTTAAAGCATTAATGTGATCTTGCTATGGCGTTGAAATGAATTCTTCTCTGCACAGGTTTTAGTTCGATTAGTAGGTGCTGATGACCATGTGTATCCCAACTTTGTTGATGTGATACAATGGTTGGTTGAGAGCAACCTGCTAGAGATGATTGTTGATAAATTAAGTCCATCTGTAAGTGAAGCGTCTCTCTGAATATCTAGTCCTTTAGCCAGGTTTTGGTCACTAGCTGTATGGTGTTCATGTACTTGGTGCTTACTTCTATAGATATTATATGTCCTTTTAAGGAACTTATTTATCATGTTTGCTATTCTCACATCTTTTTGAGGAATTTATTCATTGGTTGTTAGATGATCCTTGGGATACTCTTTAACTTATTGTAGCAATAACTATGCACTTTCCCATCATTTAGTAATATCAGGCATGTTCACTAGCTTACATGGAGCTAAACTCTTGAAGTTAGGGTTTTCCTGCAAGGTTGAGGTTGGTCCTTAGAAGAAATTTGTCTAATTGATAACATAACTTGATGGGGATGCCTACTAATGCATACTGGTGTTGTTTTGACATGTCCTTGTAGGCTCACATAAAATAAATCTAGGAGCAAAAATAGGTTGAGAGAAAAATTAATCTTTCTGGGATACAGAAAGAATTATTGGTAAAATACCCATATTTTGCATCAACTGTTGCATTCAAGTTTTAGTCAGTAGGCTCTCATGCTTTGTTATCGTTTGTTGTAAATTATCTGACAACTTGTTTTCTATTGAAACAGAGTCCCCCTGAAGTTCATGCCAATGTAGCTGAAACATTGTGTACAATAACCCGAAATGTCTCATCCGCTCTAGCAATTAAACTTTCAAGCCCAAGGTCTGTATTGAGAGGCTTTATAGCCTGTAGTTTTTTATGTGTTCTATGAATTAACTATTGAATTGTTATTATGCAGTGTTGTTGCAAGAATCTTGGGTCATGCTTTGGAAGATTCGCAATCAAAGTCTAGCCTTATCTACTCCCTTTCAGTGTGTGTTTCTTTGTTGGATCCCAGAAGATCAGCAGGCCCTTCTCCCCTTTTTCATTCTTTCCGTGGTCAACATATGTATGAGCCTCCAGTACTTATTAACCCAGAGACTGTTGGTGCTATGCTTCAGAAGCTTGGTAGTAATAAATTCATATTTCTTCTGTGTTGTTCCATGTTGCCTAGAGTTCATATGTTCATTTTTTCTTTTGAACTTGAGTGACTTCTTACCTATTAAGAATATACATCTATCTTTTTGCTGCTGTTGTTGTTGGGGAAAAGGGGGGAGGGGGTTGTTAAGGGCTGATGGTTAGTTATGACTGTTCAGGAATAGGAGGTAGAAAGTATGACATGGCCACCGCTTTTTTAGTTTTGTTCTCATGGGTGCAAAATCTCACCTTTTTGTCTGCAGGTGACTTGCTTAAGCTTTTGCATGTGTCATCTGATGAAAAGGTGTTACCTACAACATATGGAGAATTGAGGCCTCCACTTGGGAAGCATCGTTTGAAGGTTAGATGCTCCGGTTCTCTCATAAATTTGTTGTGCATGGTGTGGTGGTCTTCATCAAACCTATGTTGCTATTTAATTGCCTTTAATATGTATTATTATTTACATTTTTTAATCAGTCATTTATTTTCCCACTCAAGGACAATCTGATTTGATCTTTGAATAAATTTTCTGTTTCTGACCAATCTGCAATTTATTTCAGATTGTCGAGTTCATTGCCGTACTTTTAAAAGCTGGGAATGAAGTAGCAGAAATAGAATTGGTCAACTCAGGAACCATTCGACGAGTTATTGATCTTTTCTTTGAGTAAGCAACTATCAATATTGGGTTTGTCAGAGTTATCACTGGCCAACGAAATCCTGATATATTAGATGTAGGTATTTGTTAAGTTGACTGACCACTCGTTTCTTACCTGTTCTATCTATTTGTGTGTCTAATACAGGTATCCCTTTAATAACGCATTACATCATCATGTAGAAAGTATAATACTATCCTGTTTGGAAAGCAAAAATGATGCCATTGTGAATCATCTTCTTAAGGAGTGTGATTTAATTGGGAAAGTTCTCCAAGCTGATAAAAATCCTGTTCTTTCTGCTGACAGCAACCAGGTAAATGGATGCTCTAAAAACTGATGGATGGGAGGTCATATCTTTTTATCAGCCTTGCTGTGGTCATAGAGTCATAGTCCGTAACTTATAGGTTATGATGCAATGACACAAAATTGAGTTACAAGATAATCGTTAGTAGTTTTACTATTTTTTGGTTTTAAAGAAAAATACTTACTGAAATAATAATATTTGATGTAATGTGTTGCATAATACTTGATTTCCTTAATGCTGTTGAGTCCATTAGAACCATGTTTACTTGAACTCTTGAATGACCTTGCAGCCAACAGTACCTGCTGCTGGGAAACGGGCACCACGGGTGGGAAACATTGGACACATAAGTCGATTTGCTAACAAACTTATTCACATGGCTCATAGTCAAAGCCACATACAAGCCTTTCTTAAGGTCAGTTATTTATTATTTATTTTTTAGTGCAGGGTTTTAAGGTTTATGATTCTGAATTTTGATAACAACCAGCACTGGAAAATCTTCCTGTTTTATAAATATTAAGATCCATAAAATATCCCTCATTGGTTTTTATATTAAATTTGATATCTTGATTTTAAAACTTGTGTACAAAGTTATGGGTATCGCCTATTACTTATTATGATATTCTATTAAAGCCCATTATCTGCTGTATCAAGGGTTTGTGGGTTGTGGCTCGAGTCCTTAACTTTGTTTTGTACTCTCCAATTGTTTAAATAACAATGCTACTGTGTTTTACTTTAGAGCTCGGTTGAGGTTCCTTTCTTGATGCACTGTTCCAGTTTTGTATGCAACCTTTTGTGGGCAAAGTAAAACTTGTGATGCTTGGTGTCTTCTTCAATAACCTCTTTCTATCTCTCTCTCTCCAATGAATACTTCTCCTTTGTGATTTGTATTTGATTGGACCTAGTGAGTAAAAACACTGACTTATATATATATATATATATATATTGAATCATATAGCCCTTACAGCAGAAACAGTAGATCAACTGCCCAGAAATGGCTAACAGGGAAAGATTAAATACTAGAACAGTAAGACAATGAAAATAACATAAGGTGCCTAGCTTTCGAGAGGCTAGACTCTCCCAATCCCAAATTCCTTGATATTTTCCTTGCCTAGCAAACCACACTATCAATAACAGCCCCTCGCACTCATGCCTCACTGTCTGAGGTTGTCATGTAGCAGGTCTCTTTCTTTGTCGTCTGTCCAGATCACATTTCTTCTCTCTCACATGAGGATTGGCCTCATTCGTATTGGGCTCAAGCCCATTCCCAACCATGGGTTGCACTCCTTCAGCAGGTCCATCAGTATTTCCGTTTGACACTTGCTACGAACTTTTCTTTTTGGCCAGAAAAACTTTGAACAAACTGAGTATTGCTTAAATAAAAGCAGGCCAATTTTCTTGTATCTAATATTGAGTTTGCACTAAGTTGGGTACATTATACAAGGAACAATGTGGTATAAACTTTTATTTAATGTGCTTCAAGATGATTTGATAAATTCTGCAGGAGAATAATGAGTGGAATGAGTGGCAAGCAACAGTTCTGCAGGAGCGCAATGTGATTGAGAATGTTCACCGCTGGTCTTGTGGGTAAGCCCTAATCTCATTTGTCTGGTTGGAATGCTTAGGTAAATATGGCCAGGCCAAGCCAAACATGTTTTTCCTTAGTATGTTGTTTTAGTTGCAGTGTTTAAATTTCTTGTAGTAATTTTTTTAAAGCAGACAAGACCCCATGAGTGGATAATCTTTACAGAAGTGAGGTTACTTTGACCAAAAAGCATTTGATGGGCTTAAAACGTAATGAGATCAAAAGCATTTTGGAAGGAGGGGGTGATGGATCTTACGTACTTGAATTTTTTTTGTTAACTTTGCAAGTTTCTTTGTTTCAGAATAACTATTTATAGTGAATAATACATGTAATCTTTTCTCAACAGCTTTAGTCACAACTATTATATTTATGGCACTTGCTTACTAATTTTTATTTTTGATAACTAGGTACTTTTTTTGTTCCTTCTATTTGTGTTATTTGCTCCCTTTGATACCTAGTGGATCCTTTCTCATTCTAAGTTATCTTGTATTTCCTTGTGCACAGACGTCCTACTGCATTACAAGATAGGATGAGGGACAGTGATGATGATGACCTTCATAATAGAGATTACGATGTTGCTGCATTAGCAAATAATTTGAGCCAAGCTTTTAAGTATAAAATTTATGGAAATGAGGATAACGAAGAGGTGTGTAGTTGGCTGCCTCCTCTCCCCATCTCTGTGCATGCATGTGCACATTTGTGTGTGTTTATGTGCGTTCTTGAATCCTCTCATTTTTTTTCTTCATCAGATTTTCCATTTGGGTTGGCAGTATTAATGGGTTAATTATATGAGCAGGAAGACCTAAATATTGGGCTAATGTCTTGATTGTCTTGGTTTCAGGACCATGGAGGACTTGATCGAGATGATGAGGTAAAGGTTTTTATGATCCTTGGTCTCTGAAGTAATTTTGTTTGGTTGATTTTGCAATTTGGGGGAAAATGAGATCCAGCCTGGCTAAATGGATGTCAACCTTAGTTGAAATTCCGTTACTAACATGGCCCTGCCTTCATAAAAATGTGAAGCATGTTGCTGACTCGCACTTGCACTGTAATTTGTAATTTACCATTTGTTCATTAGTTGCCCTACTTTTGAGCAAGCCTTAAGTGACATAAGCATATTGTCGTATGAATAAACCAAATTATCAAGTGGTCCTCTACTATTTTCTTAATTTGTTTGATGGTGCATTGATAAATTTGTTACATAAAAAATGCAGGATGTCTACTTTGATGACGATTCCGCTGAAGTAGTCATATCTTCTTTAAGACTTGGTGATGATCAAGGAAGGTAAACCTCTTTTATTGTGCACATCATATGACTGGTAAATTTCTGTTAGGAGAAATTTGATCTAGTTAAGGATTAATCGACCAGTGTCTTAGTCTACTGTGTCCAGCTCATATTTTCCAGGTTTTCTTGCATGCTTCATATTCCACTTGTCATCCATTTTTACCTACTTTTTCATGCACTTCTCAAGACAATGACATCGAATAATGGTGGATGTAGTCACCGAATCTTGTGGAGTAAGTATCCTTTGAATGCTATTACAGGAGGAAATGCAGATTTTAATGTGGAAGAAACAGCATATTCTGCAAGCCTTTCTTTATGTATCTAAATGTTTATAAATCTTTTAGCAGGGCTTTTCATCCTTTCCCCCAGATCCTCCTCATATTTTGCTGTTCCGACAGCAGTAGTTGACTACAATCCACCAATGTTCACATCCTGTGGGAGAAATAGGATGGGCTCTTTTATGTTATAACACTACCTGTGACTTTTGTTACTTTGCCTCCCTATGCTATTCTCCTACATCATGTACAGAAATCATTTCCAAGAGGAGGCTGAGTGATGAAGGTGGATAGCATAAGGAAGCTAAGTCACATTCCTGAGTTTTAACGACAGGGTGAGAAAGTTGCTGCTGCATTGTTGAACTGAATCTTATGCCTAGATGTGCATTGTGGATGTGGGAGCCTGGGAGGTGTTCACAATTTTAAGTTGTTTTTTACTTTGGTCTGGAAAAAAAAATTGTTGGGTGTTAAACTTTGGTAAAAGGAACATTTAAGTAATGCTCAAGTTGAAATGATCATTGCACAATTTATTTTTGTAGTTTTACATGCAGCTTTTTATATGGCCAGTTTATACTTTAGTTTCACGATTATAAAGAAATTTTCTTTAAAACAAAAGTAACTTTGTTCCTGACAAATGCTTTATTCTAACTTGTTTCTGGGATTAGAAGGTTGTTTATAGAATCCTAGATTTTGGGTTCATGGATATCTAGTATTGTACTAGCTTTTCAGCCTCTGCCAAAACCAAGTGTAAATACTCTGTACTGATGTTAATTTTCCTCCTTTTTTTTCTTCTGGAAAATTATTGTCTGCAAAGTTTTGGATCTTGTTAGTGTTTCTCTATATAATTTTTCATTTTAATGGGAAATAATGAGTCTTGTTTTTTTCATCGCAGTAGCCTCTTTACGAACTCCAACTGGTTTGCATTTCAAGATGACAGAATTGGTAACGCACGTGGGGCAACATCATCATCTGAGATGATGGATGAGATTAACTTGAACGGAGCTTCAAATGGTGGTAACAACAATAGCGATGATGAGGTAGTTATTGGAGCCGATGAAGAATTGGCTGAGAGCAAAAATTCTGTGAATGGCACACCCAGCTTGAGCAATGACTTCTTCAGTGGATTAACTGACAGCAATTCCATGAATGGTGGCGCTCTAAACTTCAGGTTTGAGGCATCAGACAATGAGGACTTGTTTGGGGATAGGCCGTTACCTGATTGGGTGGGATGGGCTGAACCATCTGACATGCAACTCTCTGGTTCAAGCACGAATCCTTTCATAGATCACGATGAGTCTGATAGCAATTTATCTACAAAACCTCAATTGAGCAGCCCTAATTCTAGTTCATCTTCAAATGGAGAATCTGCAACTTCAAATGGGTCTCCAATTTCTAGAGATTCAATTGAAGGGGAAGGCGGTGTGAATCAAAGATCGGTGGCAGTTCCTTCACTCTTTGAAGAGGATGTTGAATTTGTAGGTGTGGAGTTAGAAGGTACTGAGAAGGCTATGGAACAGGCTCTCAAAGAAGGAATAGTAGGGGAAGCAGGACCATTGAAAAGGAACGTTGTCTCGAAAGTTCCTGAAAAGGAGAACTCCGATGATGGCGGACCCGGAATGAAGGAGTTCAATGATGCAAATTACTGGAGGGTTGATCAAGAGGTTGCTGTTCTGGAGTGAGATGAACGACGAAATATATTGGTAAGTTTAGTTTTCTGTTTGCTTGTATGAATAGTTGGATCGCAAACGATGGACCTGACCACATTCTAGGTTCGCAAGGGCCTATGCATCAAATTTGTTATGTACAGTGTATTTTCATTTCGGTTAATGTCTGTTTCTGTTCTTTACTCTTGTTAGATATTAAGCTTTGTTATTTATTTGAAGTTTTGCCTCCTGTACGTGATTAATGGGTTCCCCTTCATTTATGGACATTTCATTCGTTCTGATCTTCATTATAGGATCATTTTCACCTAGGTAATGTATTAGTTTTTCTACCTAATGCAAGATTTCCTGAACGCTACATCCCAAATCTTTCATTCTTGTGTTCTTACTACATTGGTAAATCGACAAATTAGTTCCTCTTTGTTTGGAAAGTGAATAATGATAGCCTAATAATTCGAGGAAAGAGATCCAAGAAAACTATTGATGAATCTATTCATTAATAATATAATTGTGGAAATGTAAATAGACAAAACATGTTACCCTCACTCGATCTATACAATTTAATCCCAACCAGTGAAAAAATGTCTTTTGTTGTTTTTAAGTTTTATTTTTATTTTAATTCATTTACTTTAACAATCACATAAACATTTAACAATATTACCTCAAAATTTTGATCTCTGTCTCGTAATTCGATAGCAGTTAACATCTAAAAATATACTTTCTCCAATTCTGAATATCTATTTTGTTGAAGGGTATTTTATTTTTTAAAATATCTAATGTTTTACAAAACCAAGAGAATATTAATTGTTATTTTTATAGTTTCATCCCTCTTAAACAGTTAGTAGATGTTGAATTAGTGTAAGTCACTATATGTACTTTAATAAAAGCAATTTAGTTTTCTTATATTTCCCTCGGTTCTGAATATTTGCTTTGTAATTTTTGCAAAAATTTATGAAATTGCATATTCACACCTTTTATAAAACTACGTAGTTTTGATACACATCTGAGTTGGGTTGGGTAACCTATGGGTTTTACCCAACACAACCCAAATATTAATGGGTCAATTTTGGACCCAACCCATCTTGACTCATTATCTAAATGGTTTGGGTTGGGTTGGTTAATTTTGTGATGGGTTGATGGATAATGGGTTAAGATTGCCACCTCTAGTCTTGTCTCTTGTGATTAGGAGGAGCTTCGGCATAGACTAATCATGCGTTTGGTATGCGGATTAAAAAATTTGGTCCCAGGAATATTGTATTCTCAGAAGTAGCATAATTTCCTAAAATAGCTATTTTTCAATCCCACCTTAGGGGGTGAGATTAGTCTAAACCCATGGGATGGGATTATTTTGGTCCACCTAAAATGATTAATTTACCCTCATTAAACTTAGCTAATTAATATCTCTCATCTAATTTTATTCTTTTTTGTCAAACCTAACTAATTAAGTTTTATTTGACAGTTATAGTTATATTTTGAGCGATGATTTTTTTAGACTATTTTTTTTTAATTTTAAGAATTATGACATCATATTTTGAAATCGTATTTTCTTGATAAATCATCAATGATGTAAAAACAAAGAACATTTTTTCAAAGTAATCTTATTAATTGTTTTGGAGAATTTTTGCATTTGATAAGTTATTATTTGAGAATAAAAAGTCAAGGGCATATTTGGAAAAATATCAAATATTCCTCGATTATCAAAATTGAATCAAACACAAGATTGTAATATTCATAGAAAAAAAATATTTTTATATGAATTAAAATAGGTAAATGAATTAAAGTAAATGAATTAAAATAAAAATAAAAACTTAAAAACAACAAAAGACATTTTTTTCACTGGGTGGGATTACCTGTTTTAACTCATCTAAACTAATATTTTTATATCCATGAGAATCATATTCCTAGGAATGAAAAAATAATTCGTGTACCAAATGCCCCTAAGTGATTTAATGATTTCCTTGGTCTATGTGTATTAACCTTAAAAAAAAATATGCAAAATCGGAGGGAGTATCGGATTTATCTTCAATTTAAGTGAATTAATGATTTCCTTAGTCTGAATGTATTAACCTTAAAAAGTAAATATTTAGAACCGGAAGATGTAATAGTTATCGATGGGATGATCCAAAAATCGAGTCGTATATTTTTATTTTTAAGAAATTAAATTATTGAATTAAATTATTTCTATAGTTATATAAACATTGTTTATTTTCTCTCAGATCACCGACAAGTAGAACCTTGATCCAAGAAGAAAATATGATGTTGAAGAGAAGCCGCCATAGCCGTAATTATTTGCAGCAAAAGGTCAATGCCATGGCCAACTTTCTAAAGACTTTACTCACCTCAGTAAAAAAGGATTAATTTAAAGTCTAAACAAAATTTTGATAATTAATCCTTTTTGACTGAGGTGAGTAAAGTCTTTAGATTAAATAATCAATTAAATTATTATAATTTTTTTGTATAAGTTAATTATATATTATATAGTATCTAAGAGTTGGTTGAATATTGAGGAAGGGTAAGCTTCCCAGTCAAAAACTAGAAAAGCTATTCAAAAGGCCCACCCACCAAAACGGCGACTCAATTGGGTCGCTGCCTGCACGTGAATCCTTCTATTTCTATAATCTATATTTTACGTTACTCCCACACCCCACGTGTGAATTTTGCTTAGGAATCCACAAAAACACTCAGATTCATAGACATGTTAAGCTGGTTTTGCTGGAATATGCTTATATGCATAGAGGTACTGATATTAATGTCTCTCTCTCTCTCTCTCTCTCTCTCTACATCAAGATCAACTGATCAAGACCTCAAGAAATATCAGAACGTGAATGAATAAATATACAAGTACTTTAAAAATAGGTGAGAATTCTCCAGCTATAAAGTGTTGACCAGACCCAACCTTCCCCAGATCATGTTTTTCTGAGTTTTTCAGATCCCAATCTCTGAAAAACCCTCCTGACTCAAGTGGGATTGCTGTTTGATATTTTAATGTTATGGCCAAAGTGCAAATTTGATCACAAATCTTTTGCTCAATTCTCAATGTAATCCTATATCTTTTATTTTGCAGATTTGATCCTATATCTTTGGGTCAATTGCAAAATTGGTCCTATATCTTTAGACAAGAGCAACATTGGTCTTATATCTTTGTAAAAGGATCAATTAGCGATTGATCATTTTGTAAAGATATAAGACCAATCCTGCAACCTAAGCAAAAGATATGAGACCAAATTGGGACCTTTTGCAAAGATATGAAACCAAAAGTGCAACAAAAAAATATACAGGACCAAATTAGGAACTTAGCAAAAGATATAGGACCAAATTTACACTTTGACCTAATATTATAGAAACAACAGAACTCTTATATTATAATAAGGTATTCCATTTTGGAAAGACAAATGTCATTTGGGGATCACAAAAATATCTATAGTAGTGAACCGGTGATAATAAGGAAGGCAATACTCTACAGCTACTATATTATGCAATAAAAATGTTGATTTATGTTTCTTGAAAGTTAAAGCATAACTTGTACCAAACAACAATTACCATTATTCTATGGATATGTTTGTGTTGGGGCCTACACATTGAACATTCTAGGTCTACTATTTACTCTTCACGGTCTTCTAAACACATTTGCTTCCCCTTTGATGACGTCAAAGAGTTCTCAACACTAGGATTAGGTAGTGGTAAAATTTTCTAGGGAGAGAGAGTAAACTTGAAGAATTTCAAGCTTCCTAATAGGCATACACCACTATCTTCTTTCATGAGTCATAACTCCATTTTTTTCTTTTTTCATATAATGCTAAACTAGCTTAGAATTTAGAAAATGACAAGGTCTTCCTTTTTATGAACACAGGTTTCTGCCTCTAATTTCCCACAGGTCATTTTCTTTGAAAAACCAGAGGAGACAAAGTTAAAGAATAAAGAATACCCACAAAAACAAAACCATAAAGTAGGAAGGCAGGTATTATATCAACAAAGAGCAGATCAATAAAAGTCAAAAGACTTAGAACTAGAAGTCAATTTTCAACGATAAATTTTAATCAATTACATCCCGCTTCAAAATTCTGAAAGTTTACTTATCGACAAAGACTAAGTCCTCCTCGCTAACGCATTATAGTCAATTTCGAGAGAACTAATGAGGTGGTCGTGAAGCCACACAACAGTTGGAGAGTATGTTAAAAAGCAAAGTGGCATAATGGAAACACATCTTGATCAGTAACAACAACAGTATTAAGATAATACCGACCATGAGAAAGGCATCATTAAACGTTGGGACAAAATTTATGCTCTATACTTCTGTTCAAATGTCAGATGCCACATCAAATTAAGCAAATATGCTTCCATTCCATGCTTGCTGTTACGAGTTTCTGAAAAAAAAAAAAAGATTTTAAGTCAAACAGGACAATTATGCATACCCCAAAACAAAAGAAAATAAGAATCCTCTGAAGGCTACATACAGCAAGGAACCTCAATTTCTAATGTTACCTTTCTAAAACTCTCTGCCGCCTGAGTTTGTCAGAATTGTCAATCTTTTTGCTGTTTTCATGAAGTCACTGCAGTGTGATCTCAGAGAAACAGAAATCCAATAAATATATATCGGAGTGTGAAAGATACAAGTTAGCTAATGATAATTGAAACTAGGATCAAAGAAGACAAGAAGAACGATACCTGAAGGGTTCTTGTCCAGTTTGCTTAACAGCACCTGTTGCATCATAGTATAGCACATGGCGCAACATTACAGATCTTTCGATTCCAAACATGTTGGCCAGTTTCCTGTAAAGTTCTTCATAAGAACCGAGATGTGATAGGTCGAGTGTCCGTCCCACATCCTCTGATTCAATGAAAACCTTGCAATGACCACTATCCAACTCAGCACTATTAGATTTTCCCAGGGAAGATTGCTGAGAAAGGCCGGATTGTGAATCATCCAATATGGACTTTGGTATGTCCCTATTCTCATCCGGCAAATCTTTTCCGGTAATATTATGAGATAACTTGCCACTAGAACAGCTTCGAGAAAGTTGTTGCTCAGTGAGTATAGGTTTACCAAAGAGAAAAAACCGGTGTGTCTCCACATTCTCAGATTTCTCCAAACTCTTGCATGAATTTCCCATTGTCAGCAAGCATGACAAACTTTCGTTCTGACCATGGTTGGCCATGTTGCCATTGGACATCCCAGGATGTACATTAAGCTGCTGAATGTTAGTTGGAAACAGCCCCAACTGCATTTTATTATTGTCAAGGTGGAGATCTGAGAGAGAGATTCCAAATTGAGCATGCCTGGCTCCCTGTATGCCTGCAGGAGCATTATCAGATAGACCACACAAGGGACTGCTAGGCCCAAGGGGGTTGCCTGGAAACATTGGTACCGAGAATGGACTGTTGAAGGGAAAGTCTGAGTGCTGTTGAAGCCGCAGCTTCTTCCTCGGTGTAGAAAAAGGAGTGAAATGAATGACTGGCATGTTCGATACCAATTCAACCAACCATGGGCTAACACGCTTCACATTCTGCAGCAAATCTGGCTCATCCCAAGTAACCTGTGGCCATAATATCAAAGATCAACCAAAATTGCATGATCAACTTTTCCACGAGAATGAATTGTACTAAACTCTAATGTGAATCTGCAACCAAAATATACCGAACAAACACCTCCCTACCCCAACAAAGAGTCCTGCCAAAAAATTAGCATTCCAGGTTTTTTTGGTAAGATTATATCCCAACCTATAGCTGACTAATCATCCTGAGACCTAGATATGACCAAAGTTAGTTTTACTTCGATCAACAAAGTCTTTTTCATACACACGTACTATTTTGAACTCATGATAGCATGTTTAAAGAACTCATCTATCTACTAACTGGACTCTTTTGGTCATTCCAGGTTTTTCCAATCTGGGACGACTGAAGGTTAAAACCCTTGCCATGCCAGATAGTTTTGTGAATTCATTCAGTCATTCAAAATTGCTTGTACATAACAGAAATTGAAGGAAAGAAAAAGCAAATATTGCTTGACTATTCCAGCTTACACATAGATTTACAGAACTAAAATGTTCAGTTCAGACTTAAGACACGTCCAGTTTAGAGTTCACAAAGCTGATCCTCATACACCTCATATAAACAAACAAGAATGCTCAAAAACATGTTGGCCAGAAATGGAAGAGAGAGTGAGTACCTGAAGAAGTCGCCAAGGCGAGTTGGGCCAACGCATGGGATCAATGACCTGAACAGAAGCTATGGTGCCCATGAACCAACTGATCCGAGAAGAGTCCTCAGTCTCAAATGCCATCTTGAACCTCATCCCTGCGCACCATTGAGTCCTCATTGCCCTTCTCACAGACGAAGCCTTCACACAAAACTCCGGCGTGCTCGCTCGAGGATAGAAAACTACCTCAAATGCCTCACCACTCGCAGCCAATGTCACAGCTTCCACCACAGATTCAGCCCTCACTTTCCCCGAATTCCTATTTCCTACATTTCCCAACACAACTCTGCTTTCCTCTCCCAAGAAATAAGAGAATCCAGCTCCTCCTCCGGTCCACCCCTGGTCCGACCGGCCGCCGGAAACCCTCTTCGCTCGCCGGACTCCGACGCAGAGATCTCCGTTCTCAGCCCTCAGAAACACAATAGAGTCCCCGGCGACGAGTTTCTTCTGGTTCACGAAACTGCTCCACCCTGTCGTTAACAAGTGCCGACGAGGCGTCCCTCTATATATGTGCCTAAACCTCCATGTCTCGCCGTGAACATCCCTCGCCGTCAGCGTCTGAACCGGCGGCTCCGCCGAGAAATCCAGCCGCGGGAAGATTGTCTCCGCACAGTACCTCGGAACAGAGAATCCGCCGCCATTGTTCGCATCGGATTGGGTTAGTGTCTTCGCGAACGACGCCGGCTTCTCCGAATTCTCACCGCCGCCGTCGTCGTCGTCGTAATCGGCCTCCGAATTATTGCTCACCGGAACTAACCTTATCTTGGCGTAAACTTCATCGGTTTCTGCGTCGGCTAGGAATTTCACCGACGCCACTCGACAAAGAACGAAAGGCGGAATCGGAATCCTCAACGACGTCGAGAAATTAAGACTCGCCTGAGCGTGCTCGGCGTGACCTTGAGGGAAGTAGAAGACTCTGGAATTCGCCGGCGGCATCTGAACCATACCTCCGGCGCACGCGTGCCATAGTTGTGGATCCAAACTCCGTTCAGATTCCTTCATTGTATTGAAATTTGTAACTGATTTCTCAGAATTTGATGATTATTTCGCCATGAATATGATCGTATCGTCCATGAGAGAGATCAAACAGTGAGAGAATTGAATCTCATAGCCCTCCGAGTGATTCTGTTGAGTAAATGCTGAGAGAGAGAAAGAGAGAGAGAGTCAAAAAGATCCAAAATGCGTTGAACAATTTAGAAGTTAACACTTAATGATAAATCGATTAATTAAACCACTTGTGACTTGTGTGATATTAATTTTCGGGATTTATTAAAAACAAGGAAAGAGAAAGAGAAGGCATCAATATCAATATATCATCATCATCATCCATCGTGAAAAAATTTTGTTACCTTTTTGAGCGCCGCAAACAAGGATAATATCATAATAACATTAAAAAAAACATATAATTTTTTTATTACCCTTTTTCTCTGCTTCTTCCTCGCCTTTTGCTTCAGAAAACCTTCATGCATATACCATGGCAAAGAACAAGATTCAGAATCTGTCGATTCTCAAAACAAAAAACGAAATAAGAGAAGAAAGAATAATAATATTATAAAATTAGAAGAAAAGGTTTGGTTTGGTGGACATAAATGAAAGGGAATTTTTTACTTGGGGGGAAGGTAGTAATTAAGAAGAAGAGAGGGAATGGTGTCAGAAAAGATATCGCAGGTATGAAAAGTTTAGAGAGAAAGTGGGGTAAGTGTGTGTAGTGTCTCAGGAAACACAGGTACGAATGGTAATTATACCACTGCTCACTCATTCCCTACCACTATACAAATACATAACACACAACCAAACAAACAAGTATATGTCAAAATTGAAAAAGAAAAATTGGGATTAAATAAAATATGTAAATAATGAATTTCTAAAATAAACTGGGATAAAATTAGAGATAAATTTATTAACTTGAACGGATAACTTTGTTATGAATTTAATACTATAATTTAAGGATTAAAACGAAATTTCTAAAATAAACTTTGTTATTAAACATGAGTACAAAGAAAAATCTATAATTTGTTATTAAATAATTGATAAGCCTTTAATTCAAAATTTAAATTTAGACAAAAACCTTTTCATGTCCTTAACATTTGAGGTCAATTTTAGTTATGTCTCTAACTTTTGTTTTGTGTCAGTTATGCCCCCAATGTGAAACGTTGGTGTCAATTATACTCTAACTTTAATTTTTTTTGGGGTCAAAGTCCTATTTGGTCCCTCAAGTTTGCTCAAAGTTCCGTTTTGGACCCTCAAGTCTCAGGCGAACTTTCCGGCGAGATACATGGCGGCCACGACAACTCCGAAACTCTTAATCCAAGGTTTTTTTGACATCCTAAGTTCAATGACGGCCTCTATTTTTCGAAAAAAATGATTGGAAAGCCGCCGAAAAATTACACAATCACCGAAAATCATAATTCTGGTAGTTTGTTTGCAAAATGAAGGTCGCCATTGAACTCATGAGGTCAAAAAACTTTGGATTACAAATTTTCGTAGTCGTCGGGGCCGCCGTGTATCTCGTCGAAAATTTCACCGGAGACTTGAGAGACCAAAACAGAACTTTGAGCAAACTTGAGGGACCAAGGACTTTGGCCCAAAAAAAAAAATTAAATTTAGGGTATAATTAACACCAATGTTTCATATTAGGGGCATAATTGACACAAAACAAACGTTAGAGACATAACTGAAACTGACCACAAATGTTAGAGGCACAAAACAGTCTTTTACCTTAAATTTACATAACACACAAGCACACTAGTGTATGTCAAAATTTCGTTTTGATCCTTAAATTATAGTATTAAATGTTTTTTTGTCTTCAAATTTCCTCATTTTGTTACACCGTTACTCTAACATGTAATATCGTTTGATTTTTATCATTCTCAGTCATTGTGATTGTTGAAATGAATAAATTTTCTCTCATAAAAAATCTTTCTTTCTTTTTTGTTTTTTAAAAAATTAATCACAAATTTATCTCCAATCTATGAAATTATGGATACCTATAATTTTAGCTATAAAAAGAAAATAAAATCACATTTTGGACTAATAGTAAAACAAGTTAAAAAATTTAAAAATGAAAATGAAATAAAAAAAAACTTGAGGATCAAAATGAAATTCATCCTATAATCAAGGGCCAAAAAGAGATTTGGACTTATACATGCATATTCTACCGTGCACACTAATTTTGATTAACAAAAACGAAATCTCAAAGTGAAAATTGATTTTATATTTTTTAATTAGGTTAGAGAATTTGTCTATATCTTTGCAGAAGATTCTAGCATTAGTCTCATCTAATTCAAAGATATGAGAACAAAAAAATATGAGATCAATGTTGAATCTGACCCAAAGATATGACACTAAAAATACAATAAAAAAATATGGGACCAAATTAATAACTAAGCAATAAATATTGGACCAAATTTATACTTTGGCCAAAACGAAAATTATATATATAATTGGGTGGGAGTGAGACGCGTGGGGTTGACGCGGTAGAAGAGGGAGGTGAGAGGAGAAAAGTGAGGGCCCGCGATTTTTTGGTCGGAGGAAGAATAGGGGAAATGGTTGCTCTTACTTGTCACACTCATCCCTCACCTTAACACCCTTTTTCTTTATTTTTTTTACTTTCTTCCTTTTCTTTTCTTTTCTTCTCTCTTCTCTCTCTCTCTATGAAATAAAATAAAGTAGGAAAATTATACCATGCATAATTGAGGACGCCATTTAATAGATTTCCTTCTTCCTACTATGGTTGGTCTAGTAATTAGCTCACTAGGTCGCTTAATTAAGTGGCGGGAGTTCGATTCCCACTTTGTGTATGCAGCAACCAATTGGCCAACGACAAACCCTTAAATAGAGTTCAAATCCGCGGAGGATTAGTCCTTAGCCCATCAGACTGGGAATACTTTGGGTAACAAAAAAAATTACCTTTCTTTTTAATAGTTAGTTTAAGAAGTAACATTTGTAAAATTTAACTTTTAAAATAATTAAATAATATGATAAAAAGTCAAATAAAATTCTTATTAGTGCATGAAAACAATTAATGAGTAATTNGTTTATCAGTATAATTAGTTCATTATTCCATATAATGTTGAATTTTTTTTGTAATATTTTCATATCTGTATTGTAATATGTACAACTTTTTTTAAATAGATTTTTTGATAAATTTTTTTACGAATAATTATTTATTTTTTAACTATAACTATTTATAATATAAGTGTTATTTTATATTTTAAACAATTCTATAATTATATATATATTTTTTGCAACTTCTCTAAAACATACAATTTATCAATTTAATAGGTTACCTTTTTATTATTTAATATTATTAGATTATATAATGACTATTATTGCCTCACATGAATTAAGTTCTGTCTTAGATTAATTTTATTCTTAAGGGTAAATTACACTTTGGTACCCTGTGGTATTCCTCATTAACACTTTGGTACCATTTGGAGTTATTTTGCAATTTTAACTATAACAACTTTTGCAAAAATTACATATTGACCCCAAAATATTTTCAAAAAAATTACAAATAGGTCCCTGGATACATATTATCTAGGGACTAAAATGAAAACATTAAAATTTTTTTAGTGTCAATATGTAATTTTTGTAAAAAAGTTTTTGGTTAAAATTACAAAATAGCTCCAAAGAGTATCAAAGTGTTAATGGAGAATAGCACAGGGTACTAAAGTGAAATATGACCAAACCACAGGGTACCAAAGTGTAATTTACCCTATTTTTAATAATAAAAGACGCAAAACTTCTTACTAGTTAATAATTTTAAGGCAAAAGACCATTTCATGCCCCTAACGTTTGCGGTGATTTTCAGTTATGCCCCTAACGTTTTATTTGTGTCAGTTATGCCCCCAATGTGAAACGCTAGTTCCAATTATGCTCCAAATTTTGACTCAATGCTGATGTGTCAATTTTTTTTACTTGTATGTCAATTTTTTGTTCTGAATTGAATATGTGGCAAGATGACTAGATAAATAAAATATCCCTGATTTATTTTTTATCCACCATGGTATTTCCTACGTGGATTTACATTCTCTAAACAAAAAAAATTACTACCCTAAATTTTTTTTGACATCTTCATTTTCATCTTCGCAAGCCTTATACTAGTCAAAAACCCTAAATTTCCCTAGCTTTCTTTTTTCACCTTCCCGTGCGCAAGAGTAGGGTTCGAAAACCTAAAACCCTAAACATTATTCACCTTGGGGGCACAATTGGGGGCATAATTGAAACTAACGTTTCACATTGGGGGCACAATTGACACAAATGAAACGTTTGGGGCATAACTGAAAATCACCGCAAACGTTAGGGGCACGAAAGAGTCTTTTTCCTATTTTTAAAAAGTTTGTTCTTTGATTATAATTTTAAGTGATATATTTTTCTTGTCTAATTAGTTATGTAAACTTTTCTGTTTAATATTTTCTTTCTACTGGGACTCTTATATACTAAATTTGTACATGATATATATTTATATAAAAATATATATAAAAAAAATCTTCCTTTATGTTTAGCAGCTATTTTCAAAACTCATTAATGTATTTTGATTTTCTTATTTTTTTAACTAAAACAATTTTTCTGATCTTCGAGAATTATCTATGAAGGACGAATTTATTGAATGAATTTAAATTTTAAAAACTTGTTTGTATAAAACAACAAATTTAAAAGACCAATTTGTCATTTAAAAATATATTTTAGGTTGATACAAAATGGCATAATGGAAGAGAATAGCTATCATTTATTAACTCTACATCTCTTTAAAATTAAAGGGCTAGAATCTCATTTTGGTCCCTAATGTTTACCCTAAATTCTTTTTTAATCACCAATATTTTTTATTTCGTTTTCGTCGTTAATGTTTCCTAAAAGTTTCATTTTTGTCCTAAATAAGTTTCACGATTGGTCCCTAATTACTAAAGTTAGTCATATCTTTCTTATTTCAAGTTTGAATTCAACGAGATTGGACTTACATGTTACTTTTGACGAGTTATTTCTCTGTCCAGTTAAGGCCATTAGCAAAAGAGATCAAATTGGGCATAAAATCTAGACCAAAAGTGGGTCACCTATTTTATAAAGCTGGTCATATCTCTCTATTTCAAGTACGAATGTTATGAAATTGAAACTACAAGTTACTTTTGACGATTTTTTCTTTGTCTAGTTGGAGTCATCGGTAAATGAGGTCGAGTAATACTCTAAGAGTGGATTTGGTCAAAACACAAATACCAATTTTCAGAGTACTATTTGACCTTATTTGTTGACCATCCTAACTAGATAGAGAAAGAACTCATGAAGAGTAATCTGTAACTCTGATTTCATCGCATTCAGACTTAAAATGAGAGAGATATGAGTCATATGACCAACTTCATTTAACAAGAAGCCCACTTTCAGGCTCGATTTTATGCTTGATTTGAACCCGTTTATTGACGACTCCAATTATAAGAAAGAACTTGTCAAGAGTAATTTGTAGCTTTAATTTTATTGCATCCTGACTTAAAACGAGAAAGATATGACAATATTTAGTAGTTAGGAACCAAAATGAAACTTCTAAAAAACATTAAGTGCCAAAACATAATAGAAAAAATAGTAGGGACCAAAATAGTTTTTAGGGTAAATATTAGAGACCAAAATAAGGTTTCGGCCCAAATTAAAGTATGTAACCTTCTCCTCTTCCTCCTAATCAATATCTTACCCTCTTTTATTTTCCTAATTATAAAACATACCCATGGAGAGACGATGGATGTGTTTTGTTTGTGGTCTCTTGGATATAGTTAAATGTTGCTGTAACACATTAATTGAATAGCATTACCAAACAGTGATTGTGTGGTTTGTTTGCTTGTTGTGAGCATTGAAAGGACAATGATATATTTGTATTACATATATATAGCAACAAACAAAGACCACTGAAGGTGAGCATTGAGAAGCAGGAATCGCACAAGATGGGGTTAAGCCTTTATTTGTTTGTGTGTGTTATTCTATTTGGATTTGATAATATATGCCAACAATATTTGGTTAACGCGTATAAACCTCTTTTTGGCATCACAACTGTCACCCCATGTAAAGTTCAATATAATTTTCTTTTTGGCAAAAATATTTTTTTATCTCTAAATTTCATATTAATTTTTAATTTTATCTCCAATATTTATTTATTATCAATTTGTCCTAAAATTTTATATTTTTTTTGTCGATGTTATCCTTGGATTAATTTAATTCAATCAGTAAATTAACGATATACTTTATCAGTTCATCATATTTTCTAATGTAAATTAACGATAGACTTCATCAGTAAATTATCAATTTTATATTAATATTATCAGGCTAAAATATTTTTTAAATGACAAATTGGTTGGTTTAGTGGTCGAGCTCATTAGGTCGCTTAAACAAGTGTCGGGAATTCGAATCTTGTCTTGTATGCTGCAGCCAATTGGCTAGCGACAGACCTTTAAATGAAGCATAAAACCGCGAAGGATTAGTACTTGACCTGTCGGGTTTGGGGATACCTTGGACAACAAAAAAAATTCTATTATTATAGTTTCATTGTGATAATTTTATTATTTTTATTTTCTACAGGGAAGAAATTACAAATCTTATTTAATATAATTTTTGCACAAAAAAATTGTAAATACTTTTCAATATAAATTTTGAATAAACAATTGTAAATATTTTTTTTTCATTTACATGACTATCCAATTCCAATATATGAATATCATCTAACGCTAATAATAGTATGTATTTAACTATTTATCTAATATGAGACTTTCGAGAAACTTATACAACAAAACATCTCATTTTATGTTAATCAATTGCAAGAATAAATGAAGAGACAGCTAAGCGATGTAGCTGATTATGAACCATTAAATTTTTATGAATTTTATGAGTCAATTTGTTCAGTTTGATCTGCTCTCATCATGTATATCATATTTAAAAATGAATTATTTGAGATTTAATATCTATAATTCTTTTTCAAAGTTAAACAATGGTTTAAGTT